>PVIR01007648.1:0-50569 GCA_004026965.1 Petromus typicus | reverse complement strand
CTTCATATGCTTCTTAGCTGCTCTTACTTCTTCCTCTGAAAAATATCTATTCATTTCAGATTCCGATTTTTGAATTGGGTCATTAAATTTGGGTGGGCTGATTTTTTTGAGCTCTTTATATACTCTAGATAGTAGCCCTTTGTCTGAGAGGCGGTTGGTAAAGATTCTTTCCCATATTGTTGGTTGCCTTTTCACTTTGCTGGTGGTTTCTTTTGCTGTGCAGAAAACTCTCAATAGGATGAGATCCCATTTATCAATTTCTTCTACCAGTTCTTGTGCAATGGGGGATTTGTTCATGAAATCTTTCCCAAAACCAATGTCTTCAAGAGTTTTACCTAATCTGTTTTGTAGCAGGTTTAGTGTATCTGTTTTAGTATTTAGGTCCCTAATCCATTTTGATTTTATTTTAGTACATGGTGAAAGAGCTAGGTCTAGCTTTAGTCTTTGGCAGGTTAAAGTCCAGTTTTTCCAGCACCATTTGTTAAAGAGGCTATCCTTCCTCCACTGAGGGTGTTTGGCTCCATTTTTTTAGTTTTATTTTTTTTCCTGACACAGGAATTATTTGGAAGTTTTCTAATTTCTGGTTTTTGATGTTTTATTAGTTTTAACTCTACCTTATATGTTCTCCCATAATGTTATAGGCCTCCTACACTAATGCTCCATGAAAAATATATCTCTTCAGTACTGCTTGTCATATAGTATTAAAATTATCCAGCTTTCTTTGTGTCTCATAGGTACATGGCTGTCACCTTGAAGACAGAGACTGTGTCGTATATCTTTTCAACACTAGACCTATAATAATGCCAGTGAGGTGACCAATAATTTTTAAAAATATATGTTGATAAAGAGGTAAGTGATCGTGTAAATTGTTACTAAAATATTATAACCTCATTTTGGGTTCCTCAGGTTATGTTTCCTACCAAGATGAAAACTGTACATCTCATTAAACTATTTTTCAGTAATCTAGGCAAACATGACTATTTTTAAATTTAGAAAAACATAAGAAATTCCATCACTTAACTACAGTGTTAACAAGCAAGAAATCAGTGTCTAGGGGAAAGATTACAAGGGTTTCTTATAGATACCACACCAGCACTTTTGTCAAGTATTATGTCATACAGTCAAGCCAAAAATACTTTTTTTTTTTAGGGTTTTTTTTTTTTTTAAACAAGGTCTCGCTTTGTGGTTAAGGCTGGCCCTGGCTCATGACTAGGGAGATCTCAGTCCATGGTTAGCTAACTCCAAGGTAGAATCAATAAAGCAGAAAACCAGTGGTGGTGGAAAACTGCTAAAGCCATGAATGTCAGGAAATGAGCCAGGAGGCAAGAGAGCAAGAGTAGCAGGTAGACCCTCCAAAGGTGCACCCCCAGTGACCGACCTGCTCTACCCAGACCCACACTTTCTAAGAGCACATTTAACTCATCAGCTTATTAGCTCACTGATGAGTATAGGACCCCACGATATAATCACCTTCTAGTATCCCACCTCTAAACATACGAGATTTTGCAGGACATTTTAGATCAAACCATAACAACTAAAACTTTATATAACAAATAATTGCTATTAAGCATCCAGAAAAAAACTAATTATAGATAAAAAAGACTGTTTAATTCACTAGTTAAGGAAAAATGCATTATGCATCAAACAGGGAGACCAAACATTTTCTATGCATAAACTTGAGTCTAATACATAATTAAATTTCTAAAGTTTTTATACATGCAATCATTTTTCTGTATTAAAAATTCTTTCAGGCAACACTTTTCCTTTTTAATAAGTGTCAAAGCCATGTGAAGTTATTATGACACAAAACTATTCCTTTCTACTGGTGGAAACAAAAAATAACTCCGGAGAACTGAATAAACTACATGATTCTCTCTAATTGTCTATCTCAGTTCTAAGGTGAGGAAAAAACTAATACACTCATTGGATCCTATTTATATTTCTAATTTTTTCAGTGAAACATTTATCATGGAAATGGGCCTAAATAAGGGAAGTAATTATTAAAATGTGTTTGTGGTTGGGGAAGGTCAAGGTGTTGTGTGTGTATGCATGTGTATGTGTGTGAGTGTGCACATGGGTGTGTGTATGTGTGTGTGTGTGATCTAATCCACTCACCACTACCACCAAAAGTTCAAGGACAAATTTTAATTTTGACAAGTCATTAGATCCACTGAGACCATTTTCTACTACAAACTATATTTGATCATATAATACAGAACTTATAAGTACTGTCTTGAATAGATGCAACATATTGTAATTAAAAACATGATGACATGAGTTTATAATGTACTCAATCCACTGGGTTAACATCCTTTACTATTCCTGATCTATATGACCATAATCATCAATTCTAAGTAACATGAAAAATATATACAGCAATTGTTGATTTAATTATGAATGAACAAACTGATGTTTTCAACATTTATTGAGTTCATATGATGTTCTCACTGAAGTGTGAAACTGAGTACTTTTCCTTAAAATATGTGTATTGCAGGTGCTAAAACAATCCCTTAGTTGGAAAGTTCTCTTGGAAAGTTTTGCACGTCATTCTCTGCCAAGAACACGTTGTCTGGAGGACCCCATTCACTCCATAGAATGAATGATAGATAATAAATATTTCAGATCCGGTGGGCATGCAGTTGTTTTTAAGAGTATTCACCTCTGTACTTGTAACATGAAAATAGCCATGGACAGTACTAAAAGCATAGCTGTAGCTGTGTTTCAGTAAAGCTTTATGCAAATGTATAGGACGTCATAGATGGCCTGAGGAATATAGTTTCCTGACTCCTGCTTTGAAACCCTCTGGATATATAGAGAAGCAAAAGAAGGTAACGACAAAAACATGAGGTTTGGGGGAAGATAGGCTAGTTTCTAATTCTGGCTGTCACATAGAAGTTGGGTGACTTTGAGCAAATCATATAATTCTCTGTGCCCACTACCTCATCTGTACAACAGATTATAATACCTATGTATATATGTAGTTTTTATGAGCTGTAAGAGTTAACAGGCATTAATGAAGTTATAAAGAGCTTAGTACATAATGATAAGAATACTGTATACCAGTTAGGCATCATGATTAGCACTCTCTCCTTGTATTTTCTTAGATTTCTTAAATTACTTCTTCAGGCCAGGAATGCAGCATTAAACAAAGTACATAAACAGAATCAACTTTAATAAAAGTATTAAAGGGTGTTAAAATGAGAAATGAGAACACTGGGCTTAATATAAATAAGGATACAGAAACATAATGATAAATAACTAGATATCATTAGTGTGAAATGTATTTTTTCTGTGTTTTGTTTGTTTGTTTGTTGTTATTGTGGGGGGGGTTGTTTTTGTTTTTGTTTTTTGAGGCAGGGTCCCGCTTTTGTAGTTCAGACTGGCCCTGAGCTCAGCCTTGAACTCACAGAAATCCTCCTGCCTCTGCCTCCCAAGTGCTAGGATTACAGGCATGAGCCACCACTCCCAGCACTGTAGGATGTGGTACTGATTGCTGCTGGGCATGAGTCTCCATGCCTGGCACTGTTGTATGTGGTTACCAGGTATGGAACCTGGGTCCCTGAATTTGTAAGGCAGGTGCTGGACCCACTGAGCTAAATCCCTGGCCCTAGTGTGGAATGTTTCAAAACAAGAAGAAAGAAGAAAAGCATACAAAGGGAATGAATCCCAAAAGTGACTAGGATGAAGGAAGAGAAAAGAAAAAACTTCAGCATAGAATGTAAGCGAGGTGAGAATGTAAAATCTACCTCATCTCTTGAACTTGAGGTTTCGCTAGGAGGTTATCAGTTGTCCTGGTTGTATGAAGATCAACTTGGTCTCCTAGAATTAATGTTGTGTGTAAATTTTAGAACTAACAATCAGGTCCCGGGAACTAAGACATAAGTTCCAGCAAGACAGACAGCTTTAAGTTAAAAGAGGAATGCTTAGATAGAGAATTAGCAACTAGCGAGGGTCAAATCTAAAGCTAGGTTCCTGCCATGGGAGCCTTGTTTGAAATGGGTGAGAAGAAATAATGTGATGCTGGACAATACCTCTCCTGTGGCATCTGTATAATAAGCTAGGCTACATTAGATGATATTTCACTAACAGATATGTCCCAGCTGAATAATTTATTATTATTTATTTATTTATTTACTTAGTTTAGGTTTTTTTGAGACAGGGTCTTGCTTTGTAGTTCAGGCTGGCCCTGAGCTCAGCCTCCAACTCACATCACAGCAATCCTCCTGCCTCTGCCTCCCGAGTGCTGGGGTTACAGGCATGAGCCACCATGCCCGGCACTGTGGTATGTGGTACTGATTGCTGCTGGGAGTGAGTCTCCACACCCAGTATTGTTATGTGGTTACTGAGGATTGAACCCGGGTCCTTGCGCTTGCAAGACAGGCGCCGGAACCACTGAGCTATATCCCTGGCCCCCCAGCTGAACAATTTAAACCAATGAAGGTTTATTTATTTCCTGCTTACATAACATGATTGTTGTAGGTCAGCAGGGTGCTCTGTTCTATGTGATCATAACTAATTTTTTATTGTGAAATAAGTATATTTTACATACATATCCTAGCCACATATACATACCATATCAACATTGACAATTTGTACCAATATATGACATAGCTTGATTCTCATTTTGATTGTCAGAGAAGTCACGACATGGAACATGGCCACTCATTTCTAGAGAAAAAATAGACCTCTAATTAGTCACAATGACAATTTAATGTTCCAGCCTATAAGTAACACTCATCACTTCCAACTCAACTTATACATAAGAATTAATCACATGGCCTGAGCAAATCACAAGCGGACTGATAAGACAATCTTACTAAGTGCTAAGAAGTTTGAGAGCCTGAAATATTTGATGAGTAGCAACTAAAGATTCTCACAGTTTTCCTCCCAAATGGGGCAAGAGGAAATATTTGGAAAAATCAAAAAAGCCAGTGTGGGGAGTCTACTGAAAGAATTATAAGTGCTACCAAGGAGGAAACCTTGGTACCAAAGAAGCCTTGGCAAACAGAACAAATACTAGAGCCAAGAACTATCATAGATGTCATGGGCATGACAACAGCACTGACCACACACTGAGAATAAATAAACCCACCATTGTCAAACACTCTGTCCATCCATAACTGATGAAGAAAATGTAGGAATAAAGTGCAATGGAGAGGGTGAATTTGGAATCCCACTGCTTCTTTTGGTGTTAATTTGAAGCCATGGTATAATATTACAGCCATGTCCTTGAGGTGGCAGAGGCTTAGAAAACGATGAGTTTGTTCATGGTGCTTCCAAGTAGAACCAAGGTTCTCATTTGTTTAAACAGTTTGTACTTTACCTAGAATTTGGTAAGAGATAGTGAAATAAACATGAAGCCTGTGTTCTCTTCTTAAAAGTAACTTGAAGAGACTTACATTGCTGGTCAAGATTGATTACCAGTAAATACAAACTAAACAAACACTAACTAAATACTCTAGACAAAATACAAAAAGCAATGATCTCAAGACTGAAAAGTAAATAAAATCAGGCAAATTGAGAGAGACATTAAATCTTGAAGAAGTGAACCATGGCAGAGTGTTTCTCAGCTTCCTTCCTCTTTTATTTTTTTAAATTAGAATCTTTATTGGTACATTATATATGCACATCATGATCACACTCACCTACTTAATTCTCATTTTTTCCCCATTCTCCTACCTACCCGACAACCCCCTGCTCCCTATATACATAAGCTTTATTTCCTTTTTTATTATCGTCAAATTCTTTTTCCCTTCATCATTCACCCCTACACCCCATTTCCTTTGAATATTTTATATTTCACAATATCTATATATATTCTAGAACTCATTTACATCTCCATTTTCTCATACCAGAGAAAAGATATATTTACACATCTGTGACCTATTTATTTCACTTATGAGTTCCTCAAGGTACATCCATTTGAGTATAAATGACGCAAACTTATCATTTCTATGGCAGAGTAATACTCCATTCTATAAAAGAACTAAATCTTTATCCAGTTTCCAGTTGATGGATATTATGGTGGATTCCAAGTTTTAGCTATCACAAATTGAGCTGCTATGATCATGGTTGCACATGTCGCTGTGATATGAATCTTTTAATTCTTTTGTATATATACATAGCAGACGAATAACAGGGTCAAATGGAACCTCTAATCCTAGTTTTTTGAGGAATCTCCACACTGATCTTCAAAGTGGTTGTATGAGTCTACACTCACACCAACAACAGAGAAGGGTTTCTTTTTCTCTGAAGCCTCACCAGCATTTATTGCTGGCTACTTTTGAGATAGCAGTCATTCTTTGTGGAGTGAAATGAAATCTCAGTGTTGTTTTCATCTATATCTCTTGAATTATGAGTAATGTTGAGCATTTCTTCATATGATTCTTTGCTGCTTTTACTTTTTCCTCTGAAAAGTATCTGTTCATTTCAGATGCCTATTTTTGAATTAGGTCTTTAAATTTGGGTAGGCTGGGTTTTTTTTAATCTATCTAGACTTTTATTTATTTTCTGGCCTTTTATATTAGGCAGTAGTGATAGTCCATCCATATTTTTTTAATTTTTTAATCTTTATTGGTACATTACATAAATGCATCATGATTGCACTCCACAATGGGGATTTGTACCAGTATAAGACACAACTTAATTCTCATTTTTTCCCATAGCCCTACCCACCCTCTGCCCCCCATATATATAAAATTTGTTTCCTTACTTTTTTGCTACAATCTCATCATTTTTCTCCCTTCACCCTATTTTACATTGAGCATTTTCTATTTCACAATATATAACAGGTAGGCTGATTTTTTAAAGCTCCTTATGTATTCTAGATAGTAGCCTTTTGTCTGAGAAACAGTTGGTAAAGATTCTTTCCCATACTTTTTTGTTACAATCTCATATGGGGGGTGGTAGGGTGGGTAGGGCTATGGGAAAAAATCAGAATTAAGTTGTGTCTTATACTGGTACAAATCTCCATTATGGAGTGCAAAAATGATGTGTATATTTAATGTACCAATAAAGATTTTTAAAAAAAGATTTTTTTCCAAAATGTTGGTTGCCTTTTCACTCTGCTGGTGGTTTCCTTTGCTGTGCAGAAGCTTTTTAGTAGAATGAGATCCATTTGTTGATTTCTTCTGCCAGTTCTCGTACTATAGAGCTTTTGTTCATGAAATATTTCCCTAAGCCGATGTCTTCAAGAGTTTTGCCTAACTTGTTTTTTTGTTGTTTGTTTGTTTGTTTGTTTGTTGATTTTTTTTTTTTTGAAAAAGGGTCTCGCCCTGAGCTCAGCCTCCAACTCACATCACAGCAATCCTCCTGCTTCTGCCTCCTGAGTGCTGGGATTACAGGCATGAGCCGCCACACCCGGCACTGTGGTATGTGGTACTGATTGCTGCTGGGGTGAGTCTCCACACCCAGTATTGTATGTGGTTACCGGGGATCAAACCCGGGTCCTTGCGCTTGCAAGACAGGCGACAAGTGCCGGAACCACTGAGCTATATCCCCAGCTCTTACCTAATTTGTTTTGCAGCAGGTTTAGTGTTTCTGTTTTAATATTTAAGTCTTTAATCCACTTTGATTTTAGTTTAGTACACAGCGAAAGATAAAGTCTAGCTTTAGTCTCTGACAGGTTAAAGCCCAGTTTTTCCAGCACCATTTGTTAAAGAGGCTATCTTTCCTCCATTGAGGGTTTTTGGCTCCTTTGTCAAAAATAAGGTGGCTCAGTGTATCTGGAGTTGTTTCTGGATCTTCTAATTTGTTCCACTGGACCTCAGGTCTGTTATTTGCCAGTACCATGCAGGGTTTTGTTTTTTTTTTTTATGATAGTGGCTTTGTAGTATAGTTTCAAGCTGGGGCTCATAATACCTTCCCCCACCACGTCCTTGTTGCTTAGAATTGTTTTCACTATTCTAGGTCTTTTGTGGTTCCAGATACATGTTTGGATTATTTTCTCTAGATTTATGAAATACGCTGTTGGGATTTCTATTGGGATTACATTTAATCTATATTATGGTTGTAGTAGTATAGCCATTTTTATGATATTGGTTCTTCCTACCCAGGAACAAGGGAGGTCTTTCCATTTTCTGATATCTTTTTCTAAAGGCTATACTTTCAGGGATCATTTCTATAGTTGCTGATATCTTTTTCTCTCTCCTTTTTCAGAGTGCTATAGTTTTCAGAGTAGAGATCTTTCACCTCCTTTGTTAGACTGATTCCTAGATATTTCATTTTTTTGGACGCTATGGTGAAAGCACTTAACTCCCTATTTCTCTCTTAGTGAATCTGTTGTTTGGGTATACAAATACTATTGATTTTTGAGCATTGACCTTGTATCCAACTAATCTACTAAATTTGGTACTTATGTCTAGCAGTTTTTTGGTTGAGTTTTTACGATTTTCTATGTGAAGTATCATGTTACCAGCAAATAATGATAATTTAACCTCTTCCTTTCCTATCTTTATTCCTTTAATTTATTTCTCTTGCTTAATTGCTGTGGCTAATGTTTCCAGCACTGTATTGAACAGAATTGGTTCATCAATAGATGTAATGCACTATATTAACAGACTCAAGGACAAAAACCACATGGCATGTCAATAGATGCATAAAAAGCATTTGACAAAATACAGCACCCATTCATGATCAAAACCCTTCAGAAAATTGGAATAGATGGACTCTATCTCAAACTAATAAAAGCTATTTATGGGAAAACAACAGCCAGCATCATAGTAAATTGTCAAAAACTGAAACATTTCACACTAAGATCAGGAACAAGACAAGGACTTCCTTTTTTCTTTTATGATTCAAGAATTGGCCTTAGATAATAGCTATGTTAAGGGCTACACAGATAATAAAATTTCCAAGAAAAATGCTATCCTCCTAGACATAGCACCAGTAAATAAGGTTATTAACTGATACATGTGTTTGGGGAGGGACAGATGAATAATTCCAGAAAAGAATGAGCAGGAAGAAGATTTCTGAATTTAGTGTGTTATCTCAGACAAGACTTGAACTCAGAGTTGATCTGTGTATTCCTGAGGCAAACAATTCAGTATAGCAAAGATTTAAAGAAGTGAACCAATATATGTCACCTTTGAGCTCTAGAATAATCTGAATGGCTGATGCTTGGGAACAGAACAAAAGTATCACCCAAAAACACTTTGAGAACTTAAACAGAGTGTGAATCATTTTCCTACATCCAGATTGGCCCCACAGGGGCACATTCATGAGACTGACCCTAAAATACACAGAAAAAGACTCTGAAAACAAAACAGGTATTGTAACTACTGCCAACATAGGATGAGATGGAACTCACTGTCTAAAACTGAGTTAATCCTCCCTGTCTCTCTCTCTCTCCTTCTTTCCTTTTCTCTCCATCAATATTTTCCAAGTGAATTTAAACTAATTCATTTTCAGCATAAAATTCAAAATATTGAGAATATTTTCCCAAACTGTTTAACATAAAAAGAACAAAAACTATGATCCATTTTCAAGAGGAAAACAGTCAACAGGCAGCAATCTCAACATAATTCAAATGCCAAAACATCAGACTTTAAAGAATCTATTACAGGCCAGGGATTTAGCTCAGTGGTTCTGGCGCCTGTCTTGCAAGCACAAGGGCCCGGGTCCAGTAACCACATACCATACTGGGCATGGAGACTCAAGCGCAGCAGCAATCTACCACATTCTACAGTGGCGGACGTGGTGGCTCACGCCTGTAATCCCAGCACTCGGGAGGCAGAGGCAGGAGGATTGCTGTGATGTGAGTTTGAGGCTGAGCTCAGGGCCAGCCTGAACTACAAAGCAAGACCCTGTCTCAAAAAACCTTAAAAAAAAATAATAATCTATTACAACTATGCCCCATAAGGTAAAGGAAAGCACATTTAATACTGAATTATTTTAAAAGACGTCTTTTGGAATTGAAAATATAATGTCTTAAAAATTCAATGGTTGGGTTCCACAACAGAATAACAAAGGAAAGAGATAGTAAACTTGAAGATGGGTTAATGGAAATTACCAATTGGAATATAGAGGCGAAAAGATTTAAAAACTGACCAGAGAATTGTTTATGAAAAATAATGTAAAAAATTCCAACTCTGTGTCAATAAACTGAAGAAGAAGAAAGAGAAAATAGATTTCTGCAGAAAGATTTTTTTTTTTTGGAGACAGGGTCTTGCTTTTGCAGTTCAGACTGGTCCTGAGCTCACTATGTAGCCCAGGCAAGCTATGAACTCACAGCAATCCTCCTGCCTCTGTCTCCAGAGTTCTGGGATTATAGGACATGAGCCACCACACCCGGCACTGTGGTGTGTAATACTGATTGCTGGTGGGTGTGAGTCAACATGCCACACATTGTGATATGTCACTACTGGGGACCTTGAACTTGCAAGACAGGTGCTGAAAACTCTGAGCTAAATCCCCGGCCCCAGGAAGATATTTTTTAAAAAGGTACCAAAAACAATACCAGCTATACCATAATCAAACTTCTCCAACCAAAAACAGAGAAAAGCTTCATTTAAAATTTTTATTCTAATTTAAAACAAGTAGATACTGGTAAAGAAAATATAAAAAACACTCTTCTTATTTCTGTGGAAAAAAAATTTCCTAACAACGTAGAAAATAACATGGGGGTTTTTTAAAAGCAAAGTTTCTTGAAAGTAGCAGCCAGAAAATATATATATATATTCACTACATCTGGAAAATAGCTCTGAATTACTACAGATTTCTCATTCAAAACAAGGAAATCAGAAAACAGGGGAACATTTTTAAATACTAAAAGAAAAGCCTGCCCACCTAGAAATCTGTACAAAGCAAAGGCTTCATTTCTTCAAAATAAAATTATACTCAGAAGAAGGAAAACTAAAGAATTTCACACAAGCAAACCTGTATATGCTCAGGCAAGGAAGGCCCTGTGAACATATAGGAGGAAGTAGGCCATTTTCAAGCTGGGAAGAGAGCCCTCACTAAGAGCAGAGTGAACCAGCTTCTTTGTTCCTAGTCTTCACACTGGTGAGAAACAAATTTATATGTATTAAGTCACACTCAATCAGCGATGCTGGGTTCTGGCAGCTCCAGCCAATCAATTCAGGTGGAATCTTAAATAGCATTATCTTTCAACATGACTCCTTTTGTTTAGCCAACAACAGCAAAATATATGTTATTATTACATTTGTCTTATTTTGTTTTTGTTTGGCTTGATACTGGGAATTGAGCCCAAGGGCAAGATTCTACTGAGTCACAACTGTAGCCTCTTCTATGTTTTTTTTTTTAATTTCAAGAAAGGATGGCACTAAGTTTTATTGCAAAACTGCAGCTTGTGATCTTCCTGTTTCAGCCTCCCTAAAAATATAAATTCTTTACAAGTTCATGTAAAGCATGATAACTCATATCCTGAATAAGAAAACCTTAACAAAACAAAATCAAGTAAAATAACAAAATAAGTTATACTATCTGACAAGAATAGAATTAAACTAGAAAGAAATAATACAGTAAATGACATACATCTAAATAAAGTGTGAATAGGAAACATTTTTCATTGAAAGAAACAAAACTGTAACATATCAAAATATGTGGTTAGAACAATGTTTAAAGGGAAATCTAGGGCCAGGGATTTAGTTCCGTGGCCATGCTTATCTGGCAAGTGCAAGGTCTTCAGTTTTATCCCTGTACAAAATAAAATAAGATGAAAGGAAATGTATAGCATTAAATGCTTATAATGTTAGAATTGGTCTCAAATCAATGATGCAAATTTTAACCTTAAGAAGCAAGAAAAATAATTAAATCTAAAGCAAGCAAAAGGGGAAAAACAAACAAATTTAAGAGTAGAAATCAATGAAATTGTAAAAAGAATAGCAACAGTGGGGAAAAAAGTGAAACACCTACAAGAAACATTAAGGAACTTTCTCAGAAAGAAGGAAAATGATGTAGGTTACAAATAAAGAAATAACTTTAGAGGAGAAATAAATGAAAGTGAAAATCACTTGTCTATATATGGATGGGTCCATTTCATTAATTTCTATTTTGTTTCATTGTCCATTTTCTATCTTCATGTCAATACTACATTGACTTGATAAGCTTTGAAATTAAGTAGTTTGTTCTCTAATTGTGACCTTCTTTCTCAAAGGAATTTTTGCTACTCTCAGTCTTTCCATATGTCCATGTGGATTTCAGGATCAGTTTACCAATGTTTACAAAAGAGCCTAGTATGCTTTTCATTTGGATTGCAGTGAATACATGTCCATTAAAAACTGATTTCTTGCCTATACTGAGTCTCCTGACCCTTCAATTAGTACTTTCACTTCTTAGAGTAAAGTTTTGATGTCTTTTCCATACACAGGTTGTAGTAGCTACAGTGTTCTAAAGTGGCCCCAAGATGTCCACTTCCTGGTATACACAGCCTGTATAATTTCCTTTTCATAAGTGTGAGTTCCCATTCCTGTAATGGGTTATTTTGAGTAAGTAACAAAATAAGATTGTATTCAGTGGGCTTGGCTTGACTAGAGGAGATGAAGCATCAGAGAAACAGTCTCTTGCTGGCTTCAAAAAAGACAAAAGCATTCATGAGTCCTACACTTTTGAGAGATCACATTGCATCTATAAACAGAATGAACTTTAAGAGATTCCCCCAAATCAGAGAATTCACAGCTCCAGGCGACATCTTGATTGCAGCCTTGTGTGCTGTAACTTCTAGATGAAGAATTCAGCTGAGCCAAGACTCCTGAACCACAGAAATTGTGTGTCTTAGTCTATTTGAACTACTACAATAGTACCATAGGCAACGTGGCTAATGTATAAGACATTAGTTTGTCCATAGTTCTGGAAAATGAAAGTCCAAGATCAAGGTGCCAGCAGATTTGGAATCTGGCAAAGACCCACTTCCTCATCCACAGAGGCTTGTCTTCTTGTGTCTTCACACTTTAGAAGGACTAAGGAAGCTCTCCAGAGTCTCTTTTAAAATATGTGTTTATTTTAATTGATAATATTCATGCATTTATGGGATACAGTATGGCATTCAATATACGTATACAATGTGTAATGACTGCATCAGGATAATTAGCATATTCATCACCCTGACATTTATCATTTCTTTCTGTGAGGAACATTCAAAATGCTCTGCATTAGCTATTTTGAAATGCACAATTGATTGTCAGTCATAGTTGTCTTATTGTGCTGAGAAACATTAGAAATTATTTCTTTTACCCAACTGCTCTCCTGAACTCACTAGTCATCATCTCTCTACCCTACCAACATACCCTTCCTAAATTATGGTAATCTGAGATCTGAGATCAATTCTTTTTTAAGTAAAAACTTTATTAGTACATTTCACATACACATAATGATAATATTAATCACAAGGAACTTGTACCTGTACATGATGTAGCTTGCTTCTTCTCTTTTCCCCACTCCCCTCTCTTTGACACCACTTCCCTTCCTTATTTACAAAAACTCTGTTTCCATTTTTCCTTCTGTTCTCTTTATTCTTATTCCTTCTTTCCCTTCCTCCTCTCCACACCTTTGTTCCTCTTCTCATTTAAATATTTTCTTCTCTTTTCCCAATATCTATTATACATTTTGGTCCTTATTTCCACTTTGAGTTTCTCACACCAGAGAAACAGTGCAGCATTTAAATGTGTGTCCAATTTGTCTCACTTAAGAGCATGGTCTCCAGGTGCACCCATTTACCTAGAAGTGTCTGAAGCTCATCTTTCTTTATGGCAGAGTACTACTCTTATTAGATTTTTAAAAGAACACACCTTTTATCCATTGTTGTTTGATGAGCATTTGGGCTGCTTCTAAGATTTTGCTATTGCAAACCATGCCACGGTAAACATGCATATGCATATATCACTGTGGTATGATGTTTTTAATTCTTTTGGGAAGATACCAAGAAGGGACATAGCTAGGTTGAATGTATCCTCTAGCTATAGTTTTTTAAGGAATATTCACACTGATTTACACAATGGTTGCACCAGTCTATGCTCCCATCATCAGGAGAGAGGGATTCTTTTTAGCTCACAGCCCTGTAACCATTTGTTATTGGTTGTTTGGGGTTTTTATAACAGCCATTCTTTCTGGAGTTAGATGGAATCTCAGAGTTATTTTCATCTGCATCTCTCAAATGGCCAGTGATGTTGAACATTTTTTTCATATATTTATTAGCCATTTATATTTCTTCATTTGAGAAGTGTTTGTTCATTTAAGATACTCATTTTTGGATCAGGTATTTAAATTTGGGTGTGTCTGAATTCGTTGAGATCTTTATATATTCTAATATTAGTGCTTTGTCTGAGGAGAATCTGGAAAAAATTTTTCTCACACTATGTCTTGTCTTTTCACTGGGTTGGTGGTTTCTCCTGCTGTGCAAAAGCTTTTTAATAAGATCAGGTCACAGTTGTTGATTCTCTGATATTTCCTGTGTGATTATGGTTTCATTCATAAAGTCTTTGCCTACACCAGTGTCTTCAAGAGTTCTACCTATTCTCTCTTCCAGTAGATTTAGAGTTTCTGTTTTAATATTTAGATCTTTGATTCATTTTTATTTTAATTTAATGCGTGGTAAATGATATGTTTAGTTTTCTCTTCAGTATGTGGAAAGCCAGTTTTTCCAACACCATTTATTAAAGAGGCTATCTTTCCTCCACTGAGGGTGTTTGCCCCCTTTGTCAAAGATAAGATAGTTGACCTATTTATTTCACTTATAAAGATATCCTCAAGGTATGTCCACATAAGTATAAATGATTAAATAGGTCACAGATAATAAATATTACATTTTTTCTCTGGTATGAGAAAATAAAGATGTAAATGAGCTCTAGAATTATATGTTATATATTGTGAAATAGAAAATACTCAAAGTGAAATAGGGTGAAGGGGGAAAAATAATGAGATTATAATGAAAAAGAAAGGAAACAAATTTTATGTATATGGGGGGGTGGTAGGGTGGGTAGGGCTATGGGAAAAATGAGAATTAAGTTGTGTCTTATACTGGTACAAATACCCATTGTGGAGTACAATCATGATGTGTATATGTCATGTACCAATAAAGATTTCAATTTTTAAAAAAAGATAAGATAGTTGAATATGTCCAGAGTTGTTTCTGCATCGTCTGGTCTGTTCCATTGATCTCTAGGCTTGTTTCTTTGCCAGTACTATTCTGTTTTTATCACAGTAGCTCTGTAGTATAATTTCAAGTGGGTGCCTGTGATACCTTCTGCCTGGCCTTTATTGCCCAGAACTGCATTTGCTCTTCTAGGTCTCTTCTGGTTCGCAATGAATTTTAATATTATTTTATCTAATTCTGTGAGATACATCATTGGTATTTTGACCCGGATTGCATGGTCTATATAACACTTTTGGAAGTATGGCCATTTTCACCATATTGATTCTTCCTGTCTAAGAATAAGGGATATCATTAGACCTTTACATAGAAAACTACAGACTGAGGTCAATTTTTAACTTGCATATTTAAGTGAGAACTTGCAGTCATTGTCTTTCTGTCCCATAATGATTTCACTTAATACAATTTCCTTCAGTTCCACAAATTTCACTAAAAATGACAGAATTTCCTGATTCTTATGTTTGAATAGTATTCCTCTGTGTGTGTGTGTGTGTGTGTGTGTGTGTGTGTATTATATTTACTTTATCTATTCATACATCGATGGACAATTATACTGATTTCATTTCTTGGCTATGATGAATAGTGTTGCAGTAAATGTATGATTATACAAGTTTCACTGATATACTGATTTCATTTCACTTAAATATATACCCAAGAGTGAGACTGCAAGGTCACTAATCCCACTATGAGAGCTATTCCTTCATAACCTAATAATCTCCTGAAGGCCCACACCTCGTAGTACTGTGATCACCTTGGAAGTTAGGATTTCAAAGCATGAATTTGGTGAGAGGAGGTGGTATGGTATCCAATCTATAGGACTTTGAGATAATGTATGTTTTTGTAAACCCCCAAAAATATGAGAGAGAGAAAGAAAAAACTATGAAAGAAAAAAAGATAGAAAAGAAAAATGAAGGAAGGGAGGAAGGAAAAATGAAGTAAATAGAAATAAAGCCCACATGATGGTTAGGAGGGTTGTGAGGGCAGTAGAGATTTACAAAGAGCCAGCTTTTGACTCTGGCTTCTGTTACTAACTTTGCATATCTCCTGACTTCATCAGGTCAAAATTCCTTAAATTATTGCTGTGCACACCTTATAAGATGAGATAGCACCAGTGTGAATAGTTTGAATACAGTAATGCTTTATAAATCTAAGACATTATTAATGTCTATTATTAATGCGTTAGCACATAACAAAGAGAGATCTGAGGAATAATGTTATCAAAATTAATTCAATTAATCTCTGTTTGGAGCATGGCACAGATTTATCTATTAATTGCATAAATTATTACACCAAATTCAGAACTATTTAATTTCCAAGTATGCCGTGGTGATTTTTACTCATCTTTTAAATAAAATTATAAAAAGAAGTCAGGCACTGTATACCATAAAATTATACTCTGAATTTGACAATACTGAAGTCAATTCAGCAACCACCCTGAAATAAGAGGTAAAGGATAAAGACTCTGACAAAGAAAGTAAATGCTTCAATAAAGCCCTCCCTTCCTGTCTGCCCGACTCTTGCATATCTGTATCTTCACAGAGTTCAAAGAAAGAGTTTGACTTGGTGATATCTGAAACTGTAAACAGCTCCCCAGATGACTTGCAGTAGTAGCCAAAGGAAGACAAACACAAAGAATATTTCCTGGGACGAAGGTCAGCGGGTGTTAGGCTGTGTCAAGAGAGAAGTACTTCAGAAGAGATAAGAGGAATGCAATATTGGTTGCTTCCATTTGAGATGACAGGGAGGCAGTCAAGGAAGAGATTGCTGATAGGGATAAAGGTCTCAGGAAGGTCAGGAATAAAAGAAGACACTTGTGTGCCATCTGTATAGAAAAATTTTAGCTCAGTGAAAGGTGACAAATGAGCAGTGTTTGTGCTAAGCCCACCGATACTTACTGAGAAATACAGCACACAGCCTGTGGCAAACAGAACTTATGAAAAGCCCACGCTACCACTGATTAAACATCAGACTCTAATGACAGAGGTGACTCATGCATAAGCATTACAATTGAGAGTGTCACCTTTGCTAACAAGCCCAGACACTGAGGATTGGATAATTCATTACTAAACGCTAAGTTAAAATTCAAATTTGCTATGAAAGTTCTCAGTTCTAATTCATGATTTTAGAAATCAAAAGTAAACTATAATCTTAAAGCCACAATAGATATTTAAAATCATTAAAAATGACTCATCACTGGAAATCTCTGAAGAAGTTAAGACATTCATTTTTTTCCCTCTATTTTCTAGTCCTCATTATTGTTTCTTTTTTTGTGGGACAAATTAAGATACTCATCCCGGTATGTTTCCTTACAGCCTGAATTGTGTTAATTGTATCTCATGATATTGTTAGACATGTTCTTCCTCTTTGTTACTTATAAATTGGTTATTAAAATTAAAATATTGATTATATTTGGTTTCAATATTTTTCAATACTCCTTAGTTAGTAATGCTATAAGCATTCATTAAGAGACCAGCAAGGCTGGTTTTCCCTCTTTTTGTGATGTTAGAAGTCACTGGTGATCTTTGTCCAGCTCTAATATTTTATTAGAAGTTACAAAATAGTAATATTATGGTTCTATCATTGATTATTCACTTATTAGCTGATACACTTCTTTGAGGAGGAAATTTCACTTTTTTTGAGACAAGGTCTCACTTTTGTAGTTCAGGCTGGCCTTGAGCTCAGCCTCAAACTCACAGCAATCCTCCTGCCTCTGCCTCCCTAGTGCTGGAATTACAGGCATGAGCCACCACGCCCAGTATTGTGGTACTGGTTATGATTGCTGGTGGGCATGAGTCTCCACACCTGGCACTGTGGTGTGTGGTACTGATTGCTGGTGGATGTGAATCTCCACTACCCAGTATTGTTGTATGTGGTTACCAAGGATTGAACCTAGCTGCTGGAAACACTGAGCTAAATCCCCTGCCCAAGCTAGGGTTTTTTTTGTTTTGTTTTGTTTTGTTTTTGCCCTTTCTATTCCAGCTTTGAAAGTAACTATTGGTCCTATAATCTGTACAAACAAGGTTTAAAGGCTTTATTTTTAAAAAATCAGATTTAACACATGGATTAAACCTGTATCAATATTTTAATCCATTGCAATTTTTATTCCTATCAAAAATGAAATTGTTCCTCTTCACATAGTATTTCTGTTTGTGTTCTTGTAATGTTTGAAAGCTTCCTTGCTTCCTAGTATAAAAAACTCAAGGAATACAATGTATATTTCTACTTCAGTCCCGATACCAGGTTTTTTTTCAGGAGCATGGACACAAAGGGCGTTCCTTGTACTACGTTAGTCATTGCTTTTAGGTCTTTTAAGAAGAAACATTAAAAAATGAAATCCGTTTTGAGTTTATGGGATTTTTAAAATCACTTTAATTTTGTACATCTTCTTCTTTTAAAAAAAATCCATAGTATTTAGTTTACGTCACACAGAAGGTTCTGAAAAAACAAGATAATTGAGAAAGCTATGATGATCACTACTACAATCTGCATTTTATTTTTATTTTATTTTTTTAATTGAAATCTTTATTGGTACATTACATATACACATCATGATTGTCCTCAACGATGAAAATTTGTACCAGTATATGACACAACTTAATTCTCATTTTTTCCCATAGCTCTACCCACCCTACCACCCCCACCCCACTCCCTATATACATAAACTTTGTTTCCTTTCTTTTTTGTTATAATCTCACTATTTTCTCCCTTCACTCTATTTCGCTTTGAGTATTTTCTATTTCACAATATATAACATATAATTCTAGAACTCATTTACATCTTTATTTTATCATACCAGAGAAAAGATGCAATATTTACCTACCTGTGACCTATTTATTTCACTTATGAGGATATCCTCAAGCGATGTCCATTTAAAGTATAAATGATTCAAACTTGTCATTTTTTATGGCAGACTAATACTCCATTCTGTAGAAGAACCAGAACTTTCTTATCCAGTCTCCAGTTGATGGAAAGTTGGGTTGTTTCCAAGATTTAGCAATCACAAACTGAGCTGCTATAAACAAGGGTGCACATATGTCACTGTGATATGAGTCTTTTAATTCTTTTGTGTATATACCTAGCAGAGAGATGGCTGGGTCAAATGGGTAATGATAATTCTGCTCAAAACTCAAATTTAGGAATGCAAATTTTTCCTTAATCTAATCTATATTTTATCTTTGTCTTCTTTTTTGCCTACATGTGAGTGTACTAGAGATTGAACCCTTTGAACATCCCACCCTTCTTGAATTTTTAATTTGAGACAAATTCTTGCTAAGTTGCCAAGTTGCTCAGGCTGGGCCAAAGCTTGTGGTCTTCCTGCTTCGGCCTCCTAGAGTACTGAGATTACAGGCATGGGCCACCATACCAAGCTTGTTTTCACATTTAAAATTCCACTTCCTCCAAACATCAACATAAATACTCCTTTGCTTTCTCCCCTCACTACATACACAATATCAGAATCATAACACTAGCATCATGAAGATATTTTCTATGGTTCTTCCTGCCCATAATATACAATCTCTCTAGGAATGTAAAATCAAATTATTGTGTTTAATTGAAATCATATGGAACAGTTTTCTGTGTGATTATGCCAAAAATGGGTTATAGCATTTCTTTCATCTGTTTCATATTGCTTTTCTTTTTTAGGGATGGCTTTTTAAATTTAGCTTTGTAATATAATTATGTAAAATAATTGCACGTTTCTAAGTTTAAATCTACAAAACAAAGTATATTCAGAGAAGTCCCACTTCCATCCTACTTCCTTCACTTTATTTTCTTGTTTCTTGCTACTCACCCTCACTGGTAACCTTTCCTTGGTTTGCTTATTTGCTTTAGGTTTATCCCACTTTTGAAAAAATAAGCCAATATGTATATACACAAATATATACATAAATGTATTCATACTTTCCCTTTCTCAGAGTAAATAATTATCTATAATGTATGTATTTGTTTTACTTTACCTTTTCTACATAATATATGCTGTAAATCACTCCATATATAGCAATATATAGAGCTATATAGAGAGCAATATACAGAATATATTAAGCTGTAACTCATTCCTTTTTACAGCTAAATAATAGTCCTTTGTGGAAAAAGGTAGGATAACTTTATACTCCTAAATTGAAGGAATTTGAGTTATTTTCAGTCATTTCTTATAATGTATTGTAATGAATACCATACAAATCTTTTCTTATTTTTCCCATTATATCTTTGGAATAGGTTCTTGGAAGTAAGCAACTCGATAAATGCACATGTAACATTGTTAGAAAGTATAAAATTCTCCTTCATAGGTACCTTCATGAAATACAATTAGAAAAATCCAGACTGGTACCATTTTGCATCTCCTACAGCAGTGGATGACAGAAAAATCATGCATTTTGCATGGTAAGAATCTGTTTTAAAGAGTACACAGTACTCCCTCTTGAGTGAAGCTTAGGTTGAAAAGTAATCCCCCGTGTCCTCCTCTACAATCTAGTTACTTTTTTACTGTCCATTGGCAGTATCTCAGCATTACCTACCAAGCCAATAAATTGCTCATTTTGGTTCTATGCAGAGAGAACAGTGGGAACTAATTTTTCCACGGGGCCAGAACTGGCCTACCTCAGACTTTCCCAGTGGGACAGGATGTGATACTAGCTGCACAAGCTGCACACAACTTAGGCAGCCAGACTCCGACCGGGCAGAGGCCTAGCAGGCATGCTCTTAGCATCGTCAGCCTAGATAGTGGCAGCTGCAGATACAAACAGACAAGAAAATCATCTCCTCTGAATATCCTTATCTTTATATCACTCCCCTGCTGACAAGCCTGCCCGGGATCCTTCCCGTCTGTGTTGTCAAGTGCAGACTTGCCTACCCAGTGTCCAGGCCCTCCAAACAAATCAGCCTCAGCTCTGCTCTCCCCTGCATGGCTCCACTGCTGCTGCCAAGCTAAGCTGCTTGCCATCCCTTCCACTTGTAAGGATGGTTTTTGCCTCTGAGCCTATGAGTATAGCATCATAGGTCCAAGGACGAATGCTAGAGTTCTGGTGGACCACACTGTTTGCTTCCTGAAGAACTAGTCAGGGCCAGACTCCACCAGAACCCACTCTCTTTTCTCCAAAGTTATTTCATGAAGACCTGATCACTTTAGGACTGATGTCTTTCTACAACCATGAGAAGCTCTAAAACAATTAACATCCTGTTCTTCACATGACATGGGATTAATACAGTCACAAATCTAAGTACTCAGCTCTTAAGTTTATGGCCAAATACATATCAAGTTTTGAGTTAAATCTAAAAAAACAGAGAATGGTTTCATTTTCTCTAGAAACAGGAGCAAACTCTTCTTACTCATACACACAGCAGAGCCCATCTCCATACACTACAAAGCCAGAGAAAAAGAACTGAGTGACAAACAGCTCCCGAAACAAAATGCCAACAGCAAACAGAATAAAAATCACCACAGACACAACAGACATGCCGAATTGAACACGGTCTAGTTAATGGACAGTAGCTTATTTTAAAAGATAAATTTCCAAACTGTCTAACAGTTGACAAACAAATGCTGCCCTATACTTCAGGAAATGATTTTATCTTTTGTTTTTTCATATTATAAAAGTAAGGCATGCTTATCATAAAGCTGTACTGCAAAACAAAAAATAAAAATAAGGAGCAAACCTGAGATCTATAAATTCATCACTCAGAAATAGTGTTGGCATAACGATGACAAATTTATAAGGAAAATGTGTACACATATTCAGGTCAAGTATCCTTTATCCAAAATGCTTTGAATTAGAAGTGTTTTGGATTGCCAATTTTTTTTCCAAATTTGGTATATTTGCATATGCCTAATGAGGCATCTTGAGAATGAAATCTAATTCTAAATATGAAGTGCGTTTACGTTTCTTGTATAGCTTAGACATAGTCTGAAGTTAATTTTATACAACATTCTTACAGACCTTAGACATAGTCTGAAGTTAACCTTAAACAATGTATTTAGTAATTTTCTGCAAGATGAGAATTTCATGGCATGGAATTTTTTACTTGTGGCATCAAGTCAGCACCCCAAAATTTCAGATTTTGGAACATGTTGGATCTTTTAGACTCAGAATACTCAACCTTGTGAATGACTTACACATACACATATTTATAAATATATATTGATTCTAACACTATTTCTGAGTGACGAGTTTAGATATTTTAGTTTTGTTCGTTATTAGTATTTTTGGATTGCAATAATATACCTTTATGATAGGCATGCATTACTTTCATAATATGAAAAAACTAAGTGATAAAATATTTACCTGAGGTACAAAGCAGCATTTATTTGTCAAACATAGTTCAGATACATGGATAATGTACAGAAATCTCAGCTTGACGAGTATCTGATACATCTAAAGGAAGAAAGAGAACTTTGAAAGTGAGTGATTCTAAAAACAGCTCCAAAGCCATCACTGTTTTAATCTCGAGCCAATATTTGAACAAGCATTATTTATAGCCATAATTTCCAAAGATCAAAGCAGCCTTCCTTTCCCCATTGTCAAAACAAAGAGAAGAAAGGAACTTGCTGAATATACATTTTAAATGCACACAGAGAATGAACACATGGTGTCTTACCTCATTTGTAATGGTATGTTGTTGAGTAGAAGGAAGACAAAGGCAGAGAAGTGACAGAATAGAGGCATGATGTGGATCTTTATTCTCTTGCCTCAAGGCTAAGGAGAGGTATTGACATGTGCTCCCATCCAAAAGCAATTGGATGATTCCAGTGTTTCTACAAGAAAGGAAGAAAGGAAGGACTTGGGAACAAATACATTTCTGGAGTGGGTTTTTGAAGAATAAACCAACTTTCCCTCTGAAGCTGATAGAGTGGTAACAGTGTGAGGCACTGGAAATGATAGGGGTCTCAGTACTGCAGTTGGATGCTTTTTAATGAGTTGCCCTGGGCAAATATATCTAATCAGCCTCCACAATTCATTCTGCCACTGCCCACATCAGTGCAAATTGGTTCTTATTTTTATGCAATGATAGGCTAGAAACACTGGAAACCCTTTTCTATTTTTAATTTTTCAAAATCTAGCCATATGTCATTTCCAAAGACAGCCCCTTCTTGTTTGGGTGGTTGGCTTCTTTAGCAAACACAGAAACAGCTCAGGGGCCTTCTCGGTTCCCCCCTTCTTCCTTCCACTGTATTGTCTGTTCATCTGAATGGATATCTGGAAAACATGATGGGTGACTCCAGAGTAATCATATTTCCTTTCATATGGAATGGGAAAACGCTCTCAAAAACAGAATCTTACTCCTACGTCTGCCTCAAAAGATTTGGGCTGCATCAATTCCTGAATATAATAAATAATGTGATCTGGATTTTTTTAAGGTTCTAAGAGTCTGTTTCCTCTCCTTCATTCCTCCTTCTCAATCTGTCACTATATGAGTCAGCTATTGATACCATAATCCTAAGTGACCAAAAAAAAAAAAAAAAACCCAAAATGCAATATAACTACATACATTTATTTCTTTTTCACAGTTTGTAGGTGGACTATGTATTTTCTGTGATTATCTGTGATTTGCTGGGCTTTGCACAAAACCGTGGGTTGGGTTCATGTATACTCCCTAAGTCCACTCATTGTGGGACTAACACCTACCTAGAACACATTCTCAAGAGAAAAGGTAGACGTGAAAGAAACCAAGCCCCAAACACAGCTTATTATTGAAGCCTCTGTGCATGTCTCTTTTAGTTTGCCAGGGAGGCCCTGACAAATGCCGTAACAAATACTGTAACGAATACTGCAGGGTACATTAAAATAATAAACATACTCTACTGGAGACCAGAAGTTTAAAATTGAAGTGTCAGCAGAACCATGCTTCCCGGAAGGCACTAGGGAAGAATCCTTCCTCGCCTCATCTTACTGTCTAGTGTCTCTGAGTGGGTTCCTGACTTATAGCTGCAGTATTCTGCCTCAACATCACGTGCACAGGGTGGGGGCGAGGCAGACAGATAGACAGACAGACAGACAGACAGGCCAAACCTCCCTGTCTTTTCTTTTCTAAAGACATCAATTGTTGGTTTTAGGGCCTACCTAAATCCAGAATGATCTCATGTTAACTTGATTACATCTGAAAAGACCTTATTCAGAAACGACATCATATTCATAGATTCTAAGTAGACAGAGATTTTGAGGAGATGCTTTTTACTGTGGTTTTCCCATCTGTAAATCATGTTCAAATTTAGTCCCCATGATGAGATATCAAGTAGGACCGGTGAAAACTAAGAATTTGATTAAGGCTTTGCCTTCAGTATTAGAGTAATCCATTCATGTTATTGATGGATGTTATACTTTGAAGCAAAAATGTTCTCCAAAAGGCTCATGTGTTCAGGGGTGAGGCTACTGGAACGTGATTGGATTGTGGGGGTGGTGAACACATCAATGGATCAATCCACTGATGAGCTCATGGCTGAATGTGCCATTTGGGGGTGGGGCCTGGTTAGCAGGAGTAGGGCACTAGGAGGTTGCCTCTGAAAAACATATCTCTTCTGCCTCTTCCTTTGCTTAATGCTTCCTAGATGTCATGATTAAGTAGTTTTTCTCCTCCCACTCCTTCAGCCATGTTGTTTCTACCATTGAGCCAACAGATGATGGACTGAAACTTTCAAAACTATGATCCAAAATAAACCTCTCCTTTTTTGAAGTAGGGTCAGGTATTTCATCTCAGGCATTTGGAAAGCTAGTACAGTGGGTTAATAGGGATAGTGGGTTACCTCAACAGTATGTCTGCTACAAAAACTCAATAGGCTACGTCTCTCTCGTGTTCCCTATCTCTCACCATGTTATGTCTTAGGCCACCTCAGGATTCTGTCAGACAGAAGGCTACCACAGACATATCTCCTCAACCTTCACCTAAAGCCACTATACAAAGTGTACCTCCTTTCTTTTTATTTTCTTCCATAAAGTGTTATTTAGCAACAGAAAATGGACATAAGACATAACTATCCAGCCCACTACACTGCCACATATACTAACATTCCATTGGAAAAAACAAAACTCCCATAGCTGAATACAAAATGCAATGGAGTAGAGAAGTGCACTCTGCAGATGGAAATGGAGGGAAGGTACCACGAAATCATCTAGCAAAGCCATTGAATCTTATCATTCTGTTGCAGAATTAAAAACAATAATCTTCCTTCCAGGGTGTGTTATTTCTTTAAATATTTTACACACATATCTATTTGTAGTTCATATCTGGATCGTGTGTGTGTGTGTGTGTGTGTGTGTGTGTGTGTGTGTGTGTTTTAAGGAAACTAGTAGCTTATTGGAAGAGAGATCAACCTCATTCTATCAGTTCACTCTGGGACATGAATTATAATTCAAGCATTTTTAAAAATTTACATCAAATAATCATGAGGACACCCCCACAAGGTGGATAGATGTTCATAATGGCAGTCTTATTTTGTAAATGAGGTCATTGAGACTCCAAAATTTAGAAAAGTTGTCTAGGCTTCTTGATAAGCCAAGATTCAAATTCAGTCTGACTTTAGAACTTACATTAAAAGCATTGTCCTGACATTGGTCTTTCTTTCCATTTATACTCCAAGTAGGCCAATAAATATGGTGAAAAGCTAATAGCTTATTGACCACTGACTTTGAATCACCAATGACTGAAACAATGCCTGAGTATTATATATGCTAAATAAATATTTATTTTAAATTTTCAATAGAATAAATACTCGATAATTTGTTCAAGCCTAACTGCTCCCATATGTCAGTATAAGGAGGATAGTGTCAAGCACAGATACTTTGTGAGATATTAATTTAAATCAATAGCCCAAGCTGAGCATGTTAGCACATGGTTGTAATTCCAGTACTTAGGAAGCTGAGGCAGGAAAATCACCATGGGTTTAAGACTAGTCTGTCTATATAGTGAGTTAAAGGTTAGCCTGGATTATATATTTGTTTTTGTTTGTTTGTTTGTTTTTTAATTTTTAATCTTTATTGGTACATTACATATACGCATCATGATTGCACTCCCATAATGGGGATTTGTATAAGACACAACTTAATTCTCATTTTTTTCCCCTAGCCCTACCCACCCTACCACCCCCCCATATACATAAAATTTGTTTCCTTACTTTTTTGTTACAATCTCATCATTTTTCCCCCTTCTCCCTATTTTACATTGAGCATTTTCTATTTCACAATATATAACATACAGGACCGTATGTCCAAAAAAAATCTATAAATGGACATACCAATGTTAATGCATTTGATGTTAATTTTGCAAAACATTCTATCTCTGGTGAGGTACCAGACTTTGAATGTCCACAGAACTACAATACTCAAACCAGATCTAGCTGAGGAAAAAAGCAACAGTGCTTTCTTAAGACTTGAGCTTGGAAATCTCAAAACATCATGTCTGTCACATTATATTGATCCAAAGAAATCACAAGACTAGCTTAGAGCCAAGGTATGAAGAAGACAGAGTTTTAATGAGAGAAATAGCATGCATATATATTTAGGAAAATTGTTGGAAGTCATATTCAGTGTAAGTCAGAATTTTAAAAATTATTAGAAACAGAATAATACACCCATGAATATCTTGATAATTCCTTTTCAATATAGTCATCTTAAGAATCTTTGTTACAATTTAATTAGCCTCACTGCGTTATCTGCCATTTTAGTGTCCAAGTCTAAAAGGTGGTACAAAAGGGCCTAATCAAAGACAAACATTAGAAACTTAGCATTAGACCTCTAGTTCTTACTATGGACAAAGGCACATAGTCACAAGAGTGAGATGCTCCCAAGGACATGGGAGGGAAGTATAATTGCCCCTATGTGTCAGATTTGAAGCTTTAACCTTCCATATGGTTCTATGCTTGCCAAAATTCCTTCGATTACTAAATTTTTGAAGTATTAGTTGTGGCTGACTCTCTCATATTGATTCCACTTCTCATTTTCATTAAGTAGATTTGGATGAGAACGATGAGCTGGCTTGAGCTCCATATGATACTGACTGACTTTTTAAAAGACCCATTTTCCCTTCCATTGATTAATGCAGAAATTGACCTGTCACCAAATTTTGATCAATGAGATACATAAAAAGTGCATTGGTGAGAGTTTTTTTTTAAACATCAAACATAAGTTTCTTTCTAATCAGTTCCTCTTGAAAGAAAACAAATCAGCCTGGCCAGTTGTTATGTCTACCTTCTATGTTAAAAATCCCTGACTGACAGGAAGTCTTCTTCATTAGTCAAGATGTAGTACTTGGAGATCCAACAATTTATAATTACAAATAATCTATCTCAGGCACATGTAATGTGTAATTGCTGATAAAGAATTGAAGCCTGTAATATAATCTCTATTTCAGAAAATGTAAAGAATTGCAACCACCAGCAATGGTCATTCATTATGAATATATGGTATATTTCTGAAGACGGTAACAGTTTCAGAGTCAGGCCATCCCACAGTTCTCCAATAGAAACTACACTGTATTCCAATTGCAACATCTGAGATGAATATTAAAGTTTATTTTATTTTTATAAGGCCTTACTAGAAGATGCAAGAAACAGTTAAGATCTTGAATGTTTTCTAGCAAATCTTTTAATGTTATAATTTTAGCATGTGCATCATATAACTGAAGAATGACAAATGCTTCATGTTGGAATGACAGGGAGAGAAAGGTCAAGCTTCCCTCTGATTTACCTCTTCCACACAGTCAATTCTGTATCTTAAGATTTATTAGTTGATTGCCTCACTCTTCTTCTTCTTCTTTTTTTTTTTTTTTTTTTTTTTTTTTTTTTTTTTTTTTTTTTTTTTTTTTTTTTTTTTTAGATTGGGTCTTGCTTTGTAGTTCAGACTGGCCTTGAAATCACTATGTAACCCAGGCTAGTCTTGAACTCATAGCAGTCCTCCTGCCTCTGCCTCCAAAGTGCTGGCATTACCAGCATGAGCTACAATATCCAGCATTGTCACTCTTGTTACTAAACTCAGTAACAGTTAGGGTTCTTTAACCTGCATGAAATTGAAATCTCTATTCGATCTTCAACAATAATCAAAATTATTGTCAACAAAAACTACAGTCCAGCTGTACAACAGACATTAAGGTAGATTAGTCAAGGATATCATAAAGTACCCAGGTTGCTACCATCTTTCCATTCAAACATCAAGACTGACAGCTCCCTCCTAAAACTAATTGTTCTGAAGACTGTAGTGTTCTCTCTGTTGAAACTAGGTCTAATAGTATTCGTAGCCTGCAAGAAGCTGACTTTCTTCATCTTTGTTAAATAAGGGACACACATTTCCAAGAGCTATCTAGAGAAACGGTCTTTTGTTCCTCATTGGATCAAGTCAATTTAGTTCAAACTATCTACAAACTAAGATAGACTGACTAACATAATTATGTTATATTTGTAGGGGTTTCACACTTTGTGATCAATCACCTTCCCCTGAGGCATGTGTGCTATATGTGGTGGTGTATGACATACAAACAAAATAGAAAGTTCAGTTAGGAATGAAAAAAGAGAGATGGATAGAAGTGGGTACTGATGAGTGGAGAATGGAATCATTCTGCTCATCAGAGAATAACACTTCCCCTAAGAATGTAACAAATGGCATATCCTTTGGACATCTATCTTTGTATTACCTCCCTTGCATTAGAACCATATCTGACAAGGCTGAAGACCAATCTCATTCACTTGATCAAATTACATTCATTCATGCTAGGTCGTTACTCACCATGACATCTTTTTCTGGCTACAATACTAAGAATTTAGTGAACTGGAATTAGTAATAAAATAAAATGCAAACTGTATCCACAAATACACACCCACAAAATGAGAGAGATTCATCAAACCAACATTGATAGCAATTTCTAACACGTTGTGCTTGTTCTATAGGCAACCATTTCTTCTTAACCAATTTAAATTTCTCATCCCCTACTTTAAACTAATTTACTCTTGATATTTCTCCCAAAGCATTGTCAAACAGGATGCACACTATCATCTGTCTCACATGTGTACAAAAGGCCCAACTGAAGAGAAAAAGATTTAGTCCCCGTCAACAAATGAGTTCTCAAAATCCTTTCAATACCTTAGAGCCTATGAAACAATGTTACCTTGATTACTAGAAGTAAACCTGAAATATCCTAAGAGTATAAAAGTCAAACATTAAGCCTGCGGGCCAGCAACAGTATGCAGAAGGTCATCACTCAACAACACAACCTCACTGAAAATAGCTTTACTTCACCTGGCACTTTTTAAATGAAATATTAGTTCAGCCTACTAGGATTTTCATGAGGGGAAATTGGTCCATGAGTAAATTTGAGTTGACACTTTTGTCCTGAGGAGACAAAATGGCATCTTTGAGAATGTAAGATTAATGTACTAAGTGATTATTATTTACCCCAAATAAACCTTTGGAAATTTCAGCCAAACTGAGGCACCAAATATCAGAAGCTACCAAATTCAGCTTACTGAAGAATGTGCGTGTGTATGCGTTTGTACACATGCACACACTCCTGAACAGCACAGTCCTCAAACTAGCCACATTAACACATGGAGCAACATCATATTTTCATCTTGAATTTCTCAATCTACTTTTTATACCATCTTACTCATAATTTTCCTTAAGACATTTAAGCTAAAGCAGTCTTTTTAAAGAGTCAATTCAAAACGAAGATTAATTTTTGCATGATGTCACCGAAAGGTGATGTCACTTTATTTTCTCTTCCTTATCTTTAGGAAAAAAAAGGATAGCAACGTTAAATTTATTTCACACCTAAATACATAGAGAATCTCTGTAGACAGAATATCACCTGAAGTTACCAGTTAATGTAGTTCTTGGAACCCTGAACTATGCAAAAGTTATGGGGACCAGCTCCCTAATTTCCGTGGGAAATTATATTTCTTCTCAAAACTCTTTTACAAAATATTGCAGTGATTACTTATAACAGTAGTACTAAAATATAGCCTTGTAATTTATTAAAAGGAAACTAAGCAAATTTTAGGTAAAAATTCAGGATAATTTTTTTTCATGAGAAAAACAAACCCTACTCTAAGATTTGAGTTATAAGACATGTGTCTCAATCACTTTCTTGTTGCTGGAACAAAATACTTAACATCCACAACTTAAAGAAGGAGAAGTTTATTTTTATATTTTTATCATAGTTTCAGACCACAGTTTTCTGAGTTCAAGGCACAAATGGGAAAATAGAGGGGTGTGGTGGAAGAAAAGATACTCAACTTATAGAAGCCGGGAAACAAAGAAAGAAGGAAGGAGCCAAGGTAAAGAATACACCCTTTCAGGACATACTCATAAGTGAAATAAATAGGTCATAGATGTGTAAAGACCGTATCTTTTCTCTGATATGAGAAACTTAAAATGTAAATGAGTTCTAGAATGTATGATAGATATTGTAAAATAGAAACTATTCAAAGGGAAATGAAGTAGGGGTAAGTAACAAGAGGAAAGAAAAAATTGTGATGGTAATAAAAATGGAAACAAAGCTTATACATATAGGGGGTGGGAGAGTAGTAAGGTAGGTAAAGGAATGGTAAAAAATAAGAATTAAGTTGTATAATATACTGGTACAAATTGTCACTGTTGAGTATGATCATGATATGTATATAAAAGTACCTATTTCACAATTTTAAAAAGAACACAACCTTTCAAGTCATGCTGCACAGTGACCCAGGCTTGTCAAGTGCTACCTCTTAAATGTGCATTCAGCTATTGAATTCACAAATGAATGAATCCACTGGTGATAATAGCATCCATGACCCAATTACTTTCCACATACTTGAGAATTTGGGGGACATTTGAGATATAAACCAAAATATTCTGCTTCTGGCCTCCAAAAGCTAATGTACATGTCATTATACACAAAGCATTTAATCTATCTTGGTGAATCACAGTGTTTCAACAGTTCAAACACTGATGAAAAATACAAGTCCAGTCTCTTCTGAGACTAATGGCAAATTCTTAACTGTTATTCCCTATGGAAATATTTTAAAAGTTAAATACTTCCAACACACAGTGGCACAGGCTAAACATTCCCATTCAAAAGAGAGAAATAGAAGAGTAGAAAGAAATGAGATCTATACAAGACTGAAACCCAGAAGAGCAAACATTAAGTCCTATAGCTCCAAGTCCTGGGATAAGATGTGATTAGATGCAACCTCCAACTGCCCCTGTGGCATTGCAGCTTTCATAGCCTTTTTGTGGGATGGCTCCACTTTTGGCTTACAAATTTCCTCAGCAGACGTCCCGCATCCCTAGGGTCTCCAACTTCCTGGAGTCTCCAGTTTAAGTTTCATTTTCACAATTTCATACACTGGCTTCAGGAACATACTACCTAGCTTCTCAGGCTTTCTGAAATTTGGATGGAAGCCTCTATAATCCTTTGAGCCTTATATTTTGCATGTCTAATAAACCAGCACTATAAGGATGATTCTGAGCTATGTTACCAGCTTGAGAAGCAACCAGGCTTTTTTGAATCATGGCTCTGATTTCCTGGATGATGCAACTCTGGGAAACTTTCCTAGTTGGCCCTAAATAAGCTGGGCTTCCTGAGACTTTCCGATCAAAGCAAAATATTACACTTTTGCACCCTTAAAAGTGCAAAAGGTGAGGACTTAGTGATTCCCAAGATATGATACCCGCAAGCCATCTTTCTTATTGTCCCAATGTATAAAAGTAGGCTTTTTTTTAGTAAAGCTACTCTTTCGTATTGTTGTTGTATAAAGAGAGACTGTTCAACAGAACACATTCTCCATGGCCCCAACTTAAATGTACACATCTTTTGTCACTAATATTCTCACTGTATATCTGAATAAAAACAGCCAGCAGTACCCATGCCACAGTCTGAACATTTGGCTTCCTTAAGATTTCTTCCACTATAGTAATTAGCGTACTTCCCTTAATCTCAGTCTATTACTAAGTTTCAAGACCTGGGAAAAATGAGGACAAGTTTTCCTTCAGAGCACTCCATACATGGCTTCTAATCTAACTGCCAGTGGAGACATTGTTCCCAAGTGCAACCCCAGCCTGGCCTAAACCATCTGTGATTCTATCCGCATTCTTATCTTCTGAGTGGCAGTGAGAGTCTTCTATCTATCTAGCTCAGCTCATAATGTTCTAGGGCTTTTATAGACGGGATCTCCAAACCTTTCCAAACATCCAGTGACCAGCTCTGAAGGCTTCTAAACCACATAGTCAGATACAGTTGCAAAAATGCCCCACTCCTTGTACCATTTCTGTCTTACTTTCTTGTCACTGGAAAAAAAAATCTGATACCCACAATTTTAAAATGAGAGGTTTATGTTGTCTTACAATTTCAATCCATGGTTGACTGGCTCTAAGTCAGAAACATGACAGTAGAGGTAAATGACAAGGGAAAAGGTGCTGAACTCATGGAAGCCAAGAAGTAAAGTAAGAAAAGAAAAGTAAGAGACAACAGCATACTGTTCTAGTTCATGCTCCCAGTTACCCACTGCAAGCCAAGCCCCTCCTTCTTAACAGCACATTCATATACTTAACTCATCATGAGTCCATTGACAAATATAGCACTCCCACAGTCCAGTCACCTTCCAAACACACATAAGAATTTTCGGGGGAGATTTTAGATCTAAACTATAACAAAGTGTGAGTTTTTTACTTTATTGCATTATTTATTCACAAAGCCCATAAGCATATCACAATGTAACATTAGATTTCGTATCGTCACTTTTCTCATTCATCATTTTTGCTACCTATTTTTATCAATGCACATGACTGTGTTTTTCAGCACAATACCATCAACTGCTCAAATCAATCATAATTCAAGTCTCTAGTGGCCAGTGTTATAGGAACAATACATCTTCATGGCCGTGTGACTAGAAAAGCACACAGAGTGGCAAGAGGAGGAGGGGAAGGGCCTTGACGCAAGAAGTAAGAGAGACTTTGGCAATATTTGAGATGACAATATTGGCAATTTAGTTTTTCCAAAATAATGATATTGATGCTATTATATATCTAAAAAGCTCATATTTTGAATTACCTATATTTATTTAATCTGAAATATTTTCCATGTGTCTTAGTCACATTTTCATCACTAGGACACAATGCCCAATACCCACAACTTAATTTAGGAGAAATTTTTTGGCTCATATTTTCAGTACATAATCAGCTAATCCCAAAGTATCAATAGCGTATTGGAAGGGACTAAGGGGACCAAAGCTGTTCACACAATGGCAATCAGGAGGTAGAGAGTGAAGGCAGGAAATGACAAGGGAGATATACTTTTCCAAATCATACCTCCAGTCACTCATATTTTCTAACCAAGCCCTACCCCGAAGCAGCATACTTAGCTATAAACTCATTAGTGGATTAATCCATGGATAATTACAACACATCCATCATCCATAATAGAACTTCATGTAAGCAGTAGTCATGGAGCAAATGGCTAAAGAAGACAACGTCAACCTCTGCCAGACATTGTGCCAGCATGACTTCTGGTTGAGACTTTAGATGACCTAGGTCCACCAGCACCTTTCTGCAAAGGCCTCTTGACAGTTGGACCCACAATGTCATCTTAAAGAAGATACAAACCTGGAGGTCATAACCTAAAGAGTAAAGAATGTAGGTGAAATTCAGAGGGTGCCAGAGATGTGATGAATAATCAGTGTCTGGGGGCCCCAAAAAGTGAGCTAAGTGAGGGATGTAGCACATGAAGAGGTGAAGCATACAGAGGGTTCTCTGAAATTTAATCATCTTGGATAGGCCGTGATCATCTTCACCAGAGCATAGTAAGTGAGATAGCCCAAGTTATGCATGGCTCCACTTATTTAAAAAGCAAGGAGGCAACTTTGGCTCTGTGTACCTGTCCCATTGTGAACTCTCACAACTATCCAGAGAGCAGAGAAGAGGTAAGAGTTTCCCTGAAATGGCTCAAGATCAAGAAGACATTTCCTCAAGAAAGTTATCCCCACAAGTTACTTCCTTCCTGGAAGCAAGGCTGAGATGTTTCTCCTTTCTCTCATAAAGGCCTAAATTAGTTACTGCTGAAATAAAGCTAGTGAGGGTGTAACCCCCAAATCAGTAGCTTCCATTACAATCATTTTCTTTTAACTTGTAGGTGTGTGGATTGCGTTGTGCTGAGATTTATTGGCCTTGGGTCTAAACATTAAGTTCAAAAACATTTTATTTCTCTACCTTACAAGACTAGTGGGTAAGTTTTCTAACAAGGATGGTAGATGCCCAAGAGGGATCAGTAGAAATATGCAGCCCTTCTTAGAACCTTGGCTCAGAACTGGTACACTGAAATTTCTGCCCACATTTTCCTGGCTAAAAGAATCATATGGTAAAGCCTATAATCAAATGGCTGATAAAATGTACTCTACTCATACTGGACCGTGATCAGGGTGAGGAAGAAAGGAGGAATCACAAGCAGATAAATCTATAAAAGTTGAGAATAACTCTCCAGAGGGTTCAAGGTAAGCTTTCTGGTCACTTATATTCAACATTTTTAGAATGTAACACAAATATTCATCAATAGATAAATCAATAAATATAAAAGTGGTGTGTGTATATATATATGTCTCTATATATGTCTAGACATTATAAATATATATTATATATAATTTTTATATATTATATATGACTATATATTATATATAAGACATTATATATATTATATATATGCATATATACAGAATATTATTCTGGGACATGTTTCAACACAGATGCTAAGGGAAAAAAAAAACAAAGCACAAAAGGACTAGTATTGTCTGATTCTACTTCTATGTGGTGCCTAGAACGGGCTGATTCAAAGAGACATAAAGTGGAATGATGGTCATCAAGGTTTTGGTTTGAGAGACACGTGAGGAATTATTGTTCAATGGACACACTTTAAGAGATGAAAAAGTTCCAAAAATGTATGATGATAATAGACAACAATGTGAATATACTGAATGGATATGTGTGTGTATGTGTGTGTATGTGTGTGTGTGTGTGTGTGTGTGTGTGTGTGTGTTTCCATGATTTAAAAATATAAATGAAAGAGCTTATGTGAATCAGCAAACTTTGGTCTCATAGATGGATTTTTCCATTTTGTACTCACAATCATCTTAGAGTTAGAATTCATTCTCCATTCAAGAAGCCAGATGATAAAAGAACTATTTGAAGATGTAGTAAAACAGAAAAGAATCTACATCTTTCCCTTTTACCTGAGTTTTCAATGCAAAGATTGCGATGACTTTGAGTTAAATTATACTTTAGTACCTTAAATAGATAATTATCTATGTAAAACATTCAGTACTGCCTTTGTATACTAATAGACACCCAATCTACACAAATTTAAGATGTTGTTTTAAGTCTGATTCTAAATTTACTGTGTTTCTGGATCCCTTAGAAGCAGATTATACCTGCAATGTAATGAGCTGGACAAAAAAACCTAATCATTTATAAATTCATTTTTCCAGCCATGAAGAAATCAGTAAGCTCTTTAAGAAAGGAAGACTGTTGTTGAATTTTTCCCTCTCACTTCTTAGCTGGGTTATTAGCAGGCATTCTGTATTGTCTTTCGGATCTCAACCTTACTGTGCTATCAAAAAAGTATCTCTGATAAAGGAACAACATCAGTGCTTGATGTTCTCTGGGATGGCTCTTTAACTACTTTTTCTGTTTAGAAGCTGGTGTTTTAATTCTGAGACATTATGACTCATGGCATAAATTATAACTCTACACTTCACAATAATTTTCTAGATCTTCCTGGCACAAAGGGTATGAAAGGCATTCTCATGGGAAGGAAGAAAAGTAAGAAAGCAGGGATCTCCAGATGAATTTGTACCTTGTTCAACAACCACTTGACAAGGACTTACTCCCAGACAGCTGGAAAATCATTCTATTATCTGTCCTTTTCGTAACAGTCACCAATGAAGCATTGAGCTAATTCCAAAATACTCTGTACTATGGGTCTGCAAATTGAATGAGTGCTTCACTATTCAGTTACACAAAGCAGTATGCCAACAGATATCTGAATAAAGCAATAGCCAGTAGACAGAATGAATAGAAGTTGATGTTATCTTATGAATGCCTGTAATAAATTTCATTTATTATACTATATAAAATGATAGCTTTCTTATTAAAGAGAAGTGCTAGCACTGATGTTTTGATACACTGTCAGATGCTCTCTGCTTACTCTCTATCTTGTCTTTTTTTACTCAGATGCAACAAAAACCACCAGGATTGTGGGGTTTTCTCTCCATAAAGACAACTGACAAATTCATATTTACATAACTATGCAAAACTATAGTTTAACTGTAAAATTCATGATGCTGTGACAGTGAACAGAGAACAGGATCATAACACTAATGTATTTTGGCTTTTTGGCATATTATTATTTTATTATTTTTATTCAAATCTTTATTGGTACATTATATATACACACAATCATTGCATTCAACCTTGAGAGTTTGTATATGACACAACTTCTCATTTTTTCCCATTCCCCCAACCACCCTACAATCCCCCACTCCCTTCATACATAAGCTTCGTTTCCTTTTTTTATTACTTGCTTTTTGCTCTGTCTGTTCTGAGTACTTTTAAAGCTATCGTGTCACTGAATCCTTACAGTACCTATTTGGTGTATGTATAACTCTTAGCCCATTGTAAGAATAAACCAAGGTACAGGGAGATTAGGTGACTTGCCCACGGCCACAGAGTTGCAAAACAGCACAGCTGAAATCCAAACTCAAGTACTCCAGCTGCAGATCCCTGCTCTAACATCTACACCACACTGGGAAGCACTGGACACCGGGGCCCTCCTAAAGAACAGCACACAGTGCTCCACAGCACTGATTTCTATTACCACTGTATCATGAATCAACTCTTCACACAGACATACATAAAAACAAAGAGATTTCGAGTAAACTTTCCATAAACTCATTCAGTATAGGATGAATTTTTAACTCTTTCAATAGCTCTGATCACCAATCTAAATATGGGTATCCTTTGTAGATATTCACCAAAATGAGGGGGAAACATTTACAAGGAAACTACGGTTTCTTAATGTTTGCCTTAATTCTCAAATGTTGTCTTACTTTCAATCAACATTTCAAACCAGTATAAATATGAAAAATATCTATTTGATTTCTTCCATAGTCAATAATTTATTTTATCTATAAAACATAAATGATTGTGTAACTTGGCATAATGGTTCAGTCCTGTACTCCGAGCAATGTGGTAGGCTGAGGCAAGAAGATCGAAAATTCAATTCTAGTCTGGGCAACCTAGCAACTTAGTGAGATTCTGTTTCAAAATTTAAAAGAAAATAATAAAAGGACAAGGATGTAGGTTAGTGCAAATGTCCTGATTTCAGTCCCCAATATCCCTCACAAACACACACACACACACACACACACACACACACAGGACAATTGTACAGAGTAAATAACTTCATAATATAACTTTCAATGATTAAAAACATATTGCCCTAAAAGAAGAAAAAAAAAAAAGAAAAAAAAGAAAAGAAAAAAAAGAAAAAAAAATTAAAAAAAAAAAACATATTGCCCTTTAAAAAATAAATTTCCGAGGGCCAGGGAGTTAGCTCAGTAGTTCTGGCGCCTGTCTTGCAAGCGCAAGGACCCAGGTTCGTTCCCTGGTAACCACATACAATACTGGGCATGGAGACTCACGCCCAGCAGCAACCAGTACCACATACCACAGTGCCGGGCGTGGTGGCTCACATCTGTAATCCCAGCACTCGGGAAGCAGAGGCAGGAGGATTGCTGTGATGTGAGTTGGAGGCTGAGCTCAGGGCCAGCCTGAGCTACAAAGCGAAACCCTGTCTCAAAAAAACCCTAAAATAAATAAATAAATTTCCTATAGGTTATGTTTCTCTAAGACTTCAAACACCAAATACTAAAATTTTACATTTAAATTACATAAATTCAAATTGAAGCTATTTCATTTTAAATATTGTTTTAAATAAATGTTTATTTTACATTTAAAGACATGAAATATATGTACATATTTTATAAAATTTTAAAGATCCACTATAATCACAATATTATTATTGATTCTTATAATAATAGCTCAAATGTATTAAGCATTAATGTATCAGTCATAGGGCTGAACTCTTTTTATATACTATTTGCATGTAATTTGGATAACAGTCCTTTGAAGGAAACATAATTCTCCACTTTAGAGAAGGGTCTGAAAAGTTGAATCATTTTCTCAATGCTCTTTGCAGAGGGATCATACAGTCAGGATTCAAGCCCAATTCTTTCTGTTTCCTAAAATGTGGATATTAAACACTCTACTGTTTCAGAAACAATAAGAGAAAGATTGGATGAATTACTCTGAAAATTAATATTACCTACAAATCTGCAAAGATCATTAAGAATGTTAAGAGAGAAACCACAAACTGAAAAATGTATATTAGTAATTAATGCCCTTAACATACAAAGAATTTTCACAAATCAATATCTAAATATGCAAAAAAGAATAATAAAGTTAAAATGACAAATGTAGACACTGAAACCTTTTAAAACTCAAACAAAAAAGTAAATTATATTGATCTCTTGCTCTCATCTCAAATATTATCAGTGATTTGAAGGATTAATATACCTAGGGCTTCTAAGGGTATAAAGAGATAATTGCATTAAATAAAGATAAATAAATTTATAAATAAATAAATAAATAAATTTATAATAATAATATAATATAATATTATAATAATAAATAATAATATATGTAATTATATATAATATAATATTATCTATAATAATATATTATATATTAATATATAATAATAATAAATAATATAAATAAATAAAGATAAATAAATTTAAAGATAAATAAATAAATGCATTGAATAAAGATAAATAAACAGAACAGAACATTAAACATCCATAAACATGACATATGCCACAATTTACTAAGATCCAGTTTACAGTTTTAGTATCTCATTTCAAATAATATGCTTCATGTGGAAAAAACCACACAGAATTATATCCTGCACAGACACACAATATACTCTCAATTTTGAGAAAGAAAAGAAAAATTATTTTAAGCATAAAAAGCTCTAAAAAGCTCTATGCCAAAATATTGCTTAAGTTTGGTTTAATGGAAACATAATTGTTTTATTTTCATTATATATTTCAATATTATGTGAATTTTAAAATATTATCAATTAACTTTATGATTATGAACACATACACACATAAACTCTCATAAGCCAATCATTAGGTTGTGTTACAAAGGCAAATATTCTTGATGTTAACCACTCTTGGACCTGCCAGTCCAAAATAGTATTCCCCGGTCTTCCTTGCCATGTTATTTTTGGGTACCTGTTTGCCCAGCTATGTGGGATGAAAAAGGGTAGATATAACCAAGCATACTGATAATTGGTTTATAGGTAAGCATGTGATCCAGTTCTGGTCAATGAGATACAAAAGTTTGTTGACAATCTCAGACTAGGATATTTCTTTAGTGAGCAGAGAACAGTGGGTATAGATAGCATTTTAGTCATTCATTCAATATGTGATTTTAAAAATACAGTGATTATTTAAATATAAAAAACTTGAGATACTGAAGATACATTGCCGAAAGTGATGAGACAAGTGTTTTGGAAGTAAGGTGTAATATTTTGAGTATTTACAAGGGGATTAAGGATAATTGCTTTCACTATAAATCTTTTAATGTTTAAGCATTTACTGTAGTTTTATCATAAGCCATTGAACACTGTTTGTGGCAATTTCTGTCAAATAAAATCATTTTAGTGTCCCCTTACCCACCTTATTCAACCGATCTGACATCATGTGACTTCTGGTTCTTCTTCAAAGTCAAAATGACCATAAAAGGTAAACGTTTTGAAGTGAATCAAGAAAGCTGTGATGGTGCAAAGACTCTGGAGAAGAGGACTTCCAGAACTGTTGCGGAAAATGACAAGAAAAATGGGATAAGTGTGTCTAAAGCAAGAGGAAGTGCTTTGAGGGGGATGAGTGGCAATATGTATTTTACTGTAATACATTTTAAATTTGTACTTTTAATTGTATGGTTCGCAGACTTTTCAAGTTTTATTAGTACCTGTTTGCAGTACATAATTGTTTCTGGGGTGTTGGTACACATATGTGATAAAGAGTAATTCTTTTTTTTTTAACTATCTTTATTGGTACATTAAATATACACATCATGATTGCACAGAGTAATTCTTTTTCATCCTCTTCTCTCCTCCTTCCACCCTTCTTATATCTTTTGGTCCCTTTTCCTCTTGCAAAAGATCTAGTTTCCTATTTCCTGTTATCTATCTTTTATTTTACTCTTTATATTTTAATTTCTCATATAAATAAACCACTCAATATTTAAGCTGCATCTGACTTATTTTACTCAATGTTATGGTCTCAGTCACACTTTGAACCTCCCCGTTTACTTCTATGTTTAAGATGCTATTGTATGAGGATGAGACATTTAAAGCTATTGCAGCCATCCAGACACAATAAAGGGAGATATCCATGGCTCGCTGAAGAGGCAGAATGGAAAAGATCAAAAGAACCAAACCCAGATATTTGCTCATTTTTGTGAGCCAATGAAACAATCCTAGAACTGTCAACTTCCACACATTAGATTATGTTAGTTAATTAAGTGTATGTATTATTTAATAATCTCTTGGTATGGCATTTTGATCATTGCAACCAAATATGTTCTGCTCAGTAGTTCACATAAAATAAAGATATTTAAACATATATATCTATCTCTACAGGTGCTGTAACTTCCTCTTTTCTCTAGAGTCTTACTTTTCCTTTTCAATCTTTCCTGAATATAAAACCTCTTCCTTTCAAATGGACACTTCTCGTCAACTTTACGCCTACATATTTGTCTCCCAACACTCTTGTACTTGCACTCATTTCCCATTATATATTCTTTCCACTTTGAAGCCAAGTTGTTAAAAATTTCCCTTCTTTTCTAAACCTCCACTCCCCAACTCTTGGTCTTTCGTCTACTCCAATCCATCTTCTGTAGCCATCACTTTACCAAAACCCACTAGTTTAATTCTGACTCATGACTTCAATTAGTTTTACTTAATCAATCTAACTTTTCCAATTCTTTTAACCATTCCTTCTTTACTAAAGTTCTATGTCCCCTTGGCTTCTGATTTTCTTTCTACACTGGGATTTTTCTTTCACCTCTATGATTGATTGTCCTTTCATGGTTTTCTTTGCTAGCTCCCATGCCTCCACTACTAGCCCAATAAATGCGGCTATTTTTCAAGGCTAACTGTTACATACTTTACTTTTCCCATTTTATTATTATACCTATTGATGTCTTTGCTAGTGGCTTCTATTTATAAGCATAGTATAAATCATGCATGATATACAAGATGCATTAAGTCCAATATTTCTTGTAAATATCTCAGATGCCCATCAAGTTCAGTGTCTGTACTTATGGTCTTCCTGTTATGATCTGAACTTCTCTGTCTATTCTTGTCATAGTGAATGGTATCAACATTGATCAGAGATACAAGAATAATCTTTGATACCTTCACTCATCCATCACAACTACGTGACCTCAGTTCTCACTAGGTGCTATAAATTTTACCTCCTAAATTTTCTGAAATTTAGTCACATCTTCCTTATATCTCTTCTTTTAGTTAAAATCCACTATAAATCCCAGCTGATCTCTCTGCATCATGCTTACATTTCCTTGACTTATTTCCACACTTTAATTCACATGGACCTTTCTTTAAATTAAATTCAGATTATATTATTTTCTTTCTTATTCTCTTTTGTGGCTTTCTACTGCTCTTAGGAAAGAAGAGCTTGATTGGATTCGCAAAGCCCTGCAAGTTGTACTCCTTAACTTTTGCAGTTTCATTTCCTATGTTTTCCATTCCACATTTCTTAAGACTTTCAGTCATCTCAACTGGAGTTTTTGGAACATGCCTCTATTCCCAGCACTCTGGAAGCCTAAAGCAGTAGGACTGTGAGTTCAATCAAAGCCTGGACAACTTAGAGAATTGGAGAAGCCCTGTATCAACAATAAGAAAATAATTTTTAAATGGTCTGAGGATGTAACTCAGTGTGAAGGCCCTGGGTTCAATCCCTAGTACTGCAAAAAACAAAAACATGCAAAATCTATTATTTCCTCTCTCTCCAGATAACTTTTATTCATCTTTCCAACTTCAATTTAATATTAATTTTCCTGACCTCCATTTCCAGACTTACATTATGTTTAGCAAATAAAAAGTATTTTTTGGTAACAGAAATTCTCACTTGTAATCTGAATTTGGAACAACCCTAGCAACACCGAAGGAAAAAACTGTATATTTTGTTTTGCTTTGCTTTGCTTTTTCTTGTTTGTTTTTCTTTGTTTTGTGGTACTGGAGATTGAACCCAAGGAATACTGAGTTACATTCTCAGCTTTTTTTTAACTTTGAAACAAGTTTTACTAAGTTACCCAAGCTGACCTTGAACTTGTGATCCTCCTGCCTTGGCCTCCTGAATAACTAACATCACAGAAGTGCACCACCACTCCTAAGTGGACACTGTTGATTGTTTTCCTAACAGCCACATCACCTCATCTTCATGTTAACATAATTCTTTATGGCCCGATATTAGGAAGCTATATTTTGGGACCTCTTCCTCATTCCTATAAGGTAAATATTGTCCTAGCATAAAACAGTCTCGTGTCAATTTTGTTCTCTCTGCTGGTGATAAGATGAAGAGTGTGCATATGAAACAATCTTGATAATAAGAAGTAAAATTATATGGAGATGTAGGTGAGCCTTCTAGGAAGGAATAAGTTGGATTCATCCCTATTTTTGAATAATGTAAGAAGATATAATGCTTAAGAATGTTTCTGCTCAATCTCTTCTTCATTTAAAAAAAAACGTCGGCTCATTTCAGATGCCAGTATTTAGACTGGGTCTTTAAATTGGTGAGGTCTGGTTTATTAGGCTCTTTGTATATTCTAGACAGTAGGAGTCTAGCTGAAGAACAGCTGGTAAAATTTGTTTTCCAGGTGCTGGGTTTTCTCTTCACTCTGTTGGTGGTTTTTCTTGCTGTGCAGAAGCCTTTTCATAGGAATAAATCCCAATTGTTGATTCTTTGTGCTAATCCACAAGTGACTGAGGTTTTGTTCATAAAATCTTTAACTATGTCAATGTCTTCAATAGTTATACCTAATCTATATTCTAACAGGTTTAACACTTGTGTTTTAATATTAATATCTTTAGTCTATTTTGATTTTATCTTAGTACATAATGAGAAATATGGATCTGCTTTTAACCTTTAGCAGGTTGAGAACCAAGTTTTCCAGCACCATTTATTAAAAACGCTATCATTCCTCCAGTGAGGAATCAGAAAATGAGCATATGAAAAAATGTTCAATTCACTGATTATTAGAGAGATACAAAGGAAGACAGCACTGAGATTGCACATCACTCCAGAAAGAATGGCAGCTATGATGAAATCAACAAACAACAAATACTGGTGGAGTTGTAGGGAGAAAAGAACCCCTCTCCACTGTCAATGGGACTGTAGACTGGTACAGCCACTGTGGAAATCAGAGTGGAGATTCCTTAAAAAATTAGGATTAGAGGTCCATTTGACCCTGCTATTTCCCTGCTATGTATATTTCCAAAAGAATTAAAAACATTATGCCAGAGAGATATATGGGCACCTATGTTTGCAGTAACTCAGTTTGTAATAGCTAAATCATGAAAACAACCCAAAAGTTCATCAACAAGTGACTGGATAAAGAAGATGTAGAGTGCTTTATAAAATAAAGTACTACTCAGCTCTAAAGAAGGAAAAACTTGAGATATTTATAGCTAAATGTTTGCACATTGAGGCCATAGCCTTAAGTGAAATAAATGAGACACACATCTGTCAGTATTGAATAATTTTTCTGACAAACTGCAAGTATAAGTGAGAATCACAATGTACAGTAGGTGATGTGAAATAAGAAAATGTTTAAAGGAGAATAGGAACCAGGGAGGGAGAGTAAGAGAAAAGAAAGTAAATGAGGGGGGAAAGAGTTGATGGAGACATTTTGATGTTGTTTACACTGTATATTAAGGTACAGTAAGGAGGTAAAATATATTCTAAGACACTATTGGTCTGAATATACATTTGTAAGAACTTATTGTTTTAAATTCTTAATGTGTTAACAGAATAGTAAAAAAATAAAAAGAATGATTCTGTCATTTTGTTACTATAAGGAGAAAGTAATTGATAAATAATTCTTCTGATTTCCTGTTTGGCATTATGCTTAATTTTCATTTCAATTCTTCATCTTCCTCTAATAACATACTCCTGTTAACGTCTTTCCCATGTGTACAACTTAGAGAGTTTTAGAGGAATGGAATCAACAGATGATGTATATAAATCATGTAAGGGTATTTATTAGGTAGACCTATAGTATAAGAGATGGAAGAACAAGCAGTGGCTGTCTGTGTACTGGAGATCCAGAGGATCTAGTAGATGGAAGATGGAAGACCAAGAAGATGGAAGACACAGAATGAGGGCTGAAGGATGTGGGGCCAATGCAAGATCAAAGGCCTGGGAGCTCTCTGCAGAGCTAACAATGTGAGTCTGGGTTGGAAGGCTGAAGAAACTGGAGACTAACATCCAAAGGCAATGGAGAAGATCAGAAGTCTTCCAAAACACAGACACTTCCTCTTTCTTTTCCTTTTTTATTCAATCCATATTAAAAGCCTATATGTTGGTACCAGCCTCAGTTTACTGGCCTACATGTCAGTCAATCACAGATATACTCAGAATTGCTAAAGTTCAATTTGTGTTTGCATGGCTTGTCTTGTTTTCTTCTCTCTTCTCTTCATAAGAACATCTTCAGATACCTCTTTTTCCTTCAGCCCAAGCACTGAATATTTCTATCTCTCTCTCTCTCTTTCTCTCTCTCTCTCTCTATATATATATATATATATGTGTGTGTGTATATATATATATATATATGTATATATATGTGTGTGTGTGTCTATGTATCTATTCATCTATATGACCACTTCTACCCATTCATAGACCTAAAACCTAAAGCAGAATTGCACAAGCTCACCCTGCAGACTTATGATTATAAGAATATGTTTATTTTTATATGCCACTGAGTTTGGGGTTGCCTATTATGGGACATTACTATAGCAATAGCTAGCTAATATATCAGTAAAAACATCCTAACTGTTATAGACATTAGTTAAGTAATCATATAATTAGATATAACTCTCCTTGACTACATTACATGATCACAGAGTGAAAACTGTGTTTGTTTTTTCTCTTCATTGTCTTACAGTATCTACCCCAGTAGATTACATAACACTTATTGATTTAATATTATTAATGAGAAAAACCAAAATAATGCAGACCAAAAATGTTAAAATCAGATGATAATAAGTAGCACTCCATTCTTTTCTGAAGTATAATAACACTTTTTATTGTAATAACACTGTTGTATTGTAAACAAGAGTTTCTTTTACAATCAGAAATAAAAGAACAAAAGCATATATAGTTATTTGGAAAGAAATATTCTCATATTTTTATGAGTCAAATAAGATGTTATTTACACCACTTAAATCTAGATATTGCTCCACATTCAAGAGGCTACTCACACAGAGGTGAACATTTAGCTGTCAGTACTGTAAATAAAGCTTTATTTAGGCCAAGATTTTTAACATGGCTCAGACACCCTGTGCTTTTCTTTGTTTTCCTTTGCTGCCTAGGATTGGAGAGAAATGTCTAAGGTAAACCAAGAAAAGGCAGAGAAAATGGATTAAACAAAAACGTCACTGGGGGTTTGGGATTTAGCTCAGGTGCACCATGGCTGAGTTGTAACCCCAAGGTCCTGAGTTCAATCCTCAATACCAGAAGAAAAAAAAATCATCAGTAAGCTGCTTGCTATAAATGAACTCATTCTCTCAGATTTATCTTACAAATTTTTTATTCCTAAGCACATCTGGCCAGTCAGTCACATCTCCTCACCTCCTACCTCATTCTATCCCTACTTCCCCTACCTTCTGCCCTCATGTCGTTCCCTAAGCTGAGGACTTTGCTCTCTTCTCAGGGCCTTTCAGACCTCCTCTGGCTTCACTTCATTTTCTTGATGCTTGTTTCAGCCACTTTCTCATTGCTTGAACAAAGTGCCCCATACTCACAACTTGAAGGAGGAGAGGTTTATTTTGGCTCACCTTTACAGTCCACAGTCAGCTGCGTCCAAGGCGGGCCAGTATGTCACAGGGCAATGATAGAAAAATAGCTTCTCACTGTACAGCAACCCAGAGAACACAGAGGACAGAGGAAGTAGGCAGGGAGACGCATCTTACCAAGTCATGCGGCTGGTGACCCTCTTCTGATCAGGCTCCCAATACAAGCCAGCTGTGGCATCTGCATAATTTTACCAACTTCCACAAGCCCAGCCTCTGAACACATGAGACTGGGGAAAATCCAGGTGAAAACTGTAACAATACCTGAATCTCAGGATTTAAGGATACAACAATCAAAAACAAAGAATCAGGTTACATGTAGTCACATAGACCATTCCATCAAATGGGAACTAGAAACTAAGAGAAATGATTTACTGTAAAAGTTAGCTTACATACATTTAAATGTATACATTCAAAGGCACTTTTTAGGTTACTTACATATATAAGGTCATGTACTAAACCTGTGAGATGATGACTAATGGGATATAAGAGTGTATGTGATGATATAGAATAAGAGATAGGAAGAAAGAGCAAAATGAGAGCATACATTCAGAAGTACAGAAAAGTAGAATTTCATCCAAATATTGCCAGTAAGAGTGTATTAATGAAGGGACTAGTTGCTCACAGTGATGCAGTGGGGGAGGGATGAAAGGGGAAAAAATGATATGATTGTGTATTGGTTTCCTGTTGCTTGAACCTGTAGGTGTGATGGTTGATTTTATATCCCAGTGTGACTTCTGGGCCAAAGACTGATTAGACTTCTGGTAAACCATTATTTCTGGGTATATCTGTGAAGCTTCTTGCAGAAAGGATTAGGATGTGAGTCAGGCCAGGGCAGGAGAGGAATATTGATATTCATATTCATATTCATTCATATTCATCCTCTCTCTCTCTCTCTCTCTCCTTCCTTTTCCCCCACCTTCTTCTCTCCCCTCTTCCTCCTGCCCTGAAATATTGGAAGACCAATTTCTCCAGCCTTCTGCCTTAGACTAATGACATCACCAGATTTTTAACTCTTTAATTTGAAGATGGCAGGGTGTAAGACTTATCATCTTTTATAATACACGAACCAGTTCTCATAATAAATCTCCTGTTTCACACACACGTGTATGTGTATCTGTGTCTGTGTGTATCTGTGCCTTACTAATCTGTTTTTCTGGAGAGTTCTGATACAGTGGATGAAAAGTCTGATATGAATTTCATTGGGCTTAAATACAATTTTTGCGGGGCTAGAGTGCTTCTGTAGTGCTCAGGGAGAACTTGTTTTCTTGCCTTCTCAGCTTCCTAATGCATCGACATTCCCTGCAGCCCCTTCCCCCAGCTTCAAAGCCAGTAACATCTGTTCTCTCTCTGACCCTGTCACATTGCTTCCTAAGAGCTGGGGAAAGGGTCTCTGCTTTTCATGATCTATATTATTTGACTGGATCCATTCAAATGGACAGAATTAGTGAGGAAATATTTCTTTTCTTTTTTTTTTCTTAAAATGAACAAAGAAGGCCAAGGATTTAGCTCAGTGCTTCCGGTACCTGTCTTGCATGTGCAAGGGCCCAGGTTCAATCCCCATAACCACATACAACAATGCTGGGTATGGAGATTCACACCTACCAACAATTTGTACCACATACCACAGTGCCAGGCGTGGTGGCTCATACCTGTAATCCCAGCACTTGACAGGCAGAGGCAGGAGGATTGCTGTGAGTCTGAAGCTCACGTGGGCACATGGTGAGCTCCGGGCCAGTGTGAACTACAAGTGAGTCCCTGTCTAAAAAAAAAAAAAAAAGAAACAAGGAAAGATTTGTACTGGTACAAGTCAGTGTGCAGGCTACATCATCTTTGCTCGTGTTTCCCTTTCCTCCTAATCTTGCTGCACTGGGGACTCAGACAGGAATCACTAAGGTAAAGGAAGCCAGAGAGACGGTAAGAAGAGCAGGTGAGGAAATGAAGACATAACACGATGGTTGGCAAGTCAATAATTTTGGGAAGGTCATTTTTCAAACAATTCATCTCCAAAGTGGTGTAAGTATTAGAAATATTCCTTCATCATGTCAGTGTGTGCATTTCTAACTGCGAGTATGGTACTCATTAATTTATAAAGTGCTGAGAGTCCATGGAGATGGAACAGGATCTTCTTCTACTCAGTAAACTGTTCATTTAACTCCAAGCTCAATTCTATCCTGACTCCTAGAGGCATCATTTTCACACAGTAACTCCCTATCCTCTGATTTTTTTTTAACTTTTAGAGAACACTTGGACCCCTTTGATATTCACTTCATTTTATACCAGGCTATAAATCCCTCCTTAGGCATAGCTCCTGCCTGATTCTGAGACTCAAAAATCTCACCGTGATGGTCAGAAAGTCAAATTTGGCAGACATTGCCCACAGAAAGCAGAATGCCCTCTTAATGCTCATGCACCACAGGTCTGAAACCACTTTCAGTGCCATTCCAGCTTCAGTCAGAGATCCAAAGGTTTAGAAATGTGCCTACCTGCAGGACACTGACTCAGAGGGCACTCTGGCTCTCAAAGCTTGCACTGAGACTTTTACACACATAAACACTTCAGGAAACACAAAATTAAGACCGGGTAGAGGAAAAAAGGAGCCAATAGGGAAGCCACTGTGTGCGTTAAAATCTGAAATAAAACAGAGAGATCAACCAGAAGACCTGAGTCTTGGTTCAGCCGTAGATAAACTTGAAGCCATGTGGTGTTCAAAGAAGAGGAACAACTGAAGAGCTTAAGTGATTACGCTCCAAAGCTAAGTGATGGAGGCAGGATCCCTGGACCCTAAGTCTAAGAGTTTCACTGTCATGCAGCAAAAACAATTAGCTGAATCCAGACAGGATTCTCCTGAGGATTTAGTGGAAAAAATAACCAAGAATGAAAAATCTATTGCTTAATTAATTTTTGTTGCATTAAAAATGAAGCCTTAACACTCCACAAGTAAAGAATTTTTTTTAAATTGAAATCTTTACTGGTACATTACATATACGCATCATGATTATATGCATCATGATTATACTCCATAATGGGGATTTGTACCAGTATAAGACACAACATAATTCTCATTTTTTCCCATAGCCCTACCCACCCTCCCACCCCCCTATATACATAAAATTGGTTTCCTTTCTTTTTTGTTATAATCCCATTATTTTTCCCCCTTCACCCTATTTTGCTTTGAGTATTTTCCATTTCACAATATATAACATACAATTCTAGGACTCATTTACATCTTTATTTTCCCATACCAGAGAAAAGATGAGATATTTACCTATCTGTGACCTATTTATTTCACTTATGAAGGTATCCTCAAGGTATGCCCATTTAAGTAAAAATGATTCAAACTTATCACTTTTTATGGCAGAGTAATACTACATTCTATAGAAGAACCACAGCTTTTTTATCCAGTCTCCAATAAAGAATTTTTAAAGTTTGATCTGCTATGGGAAAACAGTCACTTTTACAGATATAGTACTGGTAATAGAAGAAGTGCTAGAAATTTAATTTTAATATTTATCAATGTACAATTTAAATAACATAAAATTTACTGATTTATGTGTACAGTTCAAGAATTTTTAGTAAATTCATAGAGCTCTACAACTCTCACCACTATCAAATTCCAGAACATTTCATCACCACCACAACGAAGCACTTACAGTCAAACTATTCCCTGCCTTCTTCACCTCATCTTGCTCCAGCCCAGGTCTCTAATGTAGGAGTTAAAGATAAATCATTGCAGAATACACTGACTGCACCTGTGAAATGGGAGCTGCAGAATATGTCTGTCTTCTTATCATTTCCTACATACAGCAAGTCTTACAGAGACATATGTATGCCCATGTTTACAGCAGCACAATCTTTGATAACTATATCTTGGAAACAGCCCAAATGCCCACCAACTGGAGACTGGATAAAGAAGAGGTTTTTTTTTTTTTAAACGTAGTATTACTCAAACATAAAGAATGATATGTTAGAGACATTTATAGCTAGATGAAGGTACATTGAGGCCATACTCATAAGTAAAATAAATAGGGCACACTAAAGGTGTAAGTGACTTCCAAATATATGCTAGATATTGTGAAATAGGAAGAAAATGTTCAAAAGGAAAGGGGAACTGAGTGGTAGGGGCCAGCAAAGAAGGGAAAGAAAAAATTTGATGGCAAAAAGGAAAAAATGGAAATAACGCTTATATATATAGGGAGAGGAAGGATGTAGGGAGGGCAAGGAATTGGGGAAAAATGAGAGTGAAGATGTGTCAAGAAGTATAAATTCTTTTTTTTTTTTTTTTAATTATCTTTATTGGTA
>PVIR01007647.1:24592-60259 GCA_004026965.1 Petromus typicus | reverse complement strand
CACGCCTGGCACTGTGGTATGTGGTACTGGTTGCTGCTGGGAATGAGTCTCCACACCCAGTATTGTATGTGGTTACCAGGGAATTGAACCCCGGGCCCTTGCACTTGCAAGACAGGCGCTGGAACCACTGAGCTAATTCCCCAGCCTTACTTTAACTATAATTCTTAAAAAGATAGTTTCTTGCTTGCCAGCTCATTAAATGAAATTTTGTTTCATATATCTTCGATTTGCACATCACTGATTTAAACAAAAGCAAAGGAACAAGAACAACGATTGTGACCCTTAATTTCGACTATCAGCTTGATTGACCTGGGAAACACCTAGGGTGTTCGTACAGCATATTGCTGGGTATGTCCTGTGGGACAGCAAGTTTGACACAGGAGAACCCACCCTGAATGAGGAAGAAACTATGGAGAGAATACTCCCAGCCACATCCAGCCAGGTGGAAACCTGAATGGAGAGAAAGTGAAACAAGGAGGAAGCCAGCTAACACAGTTGCGCTCTCTTCCTCCTGACCGCCATGAGCTGGGTGGCTTTCCTCCACCATATCCTCCAGCCATGCTGGTTCTGCCTCACCATCGGCCTAAAACCAACAGAGCCACCCAACCATGTACTGAAACCTCCAAAACCAGAAGCTAAACTGCACCTTTCTAGGCTGTCATTCTGAAATACTCCATCACCAAACAAAAACGGACACTAACTAACACAGCGATGGCCACAGAGATTTAACAAGTACCTTTCACTGTCTGAGTAAAATAATAACTACTTGAAGAAAATCCACATCTGGGTGAGTAAGAGCCTAAAAACATAACCAAATGGATCAAGGACAAAACGCACATAAGTTGCCCAAGTATATGAATAACTACATTACCTGGCAAAGTATTACAATAATTATTTACTTTTAGATATGTCTATATCATACTCAGAAGGTGGAAAAAAAGCTAAGCCACTTAACATTTCAATAATTTGATTAATATCATTCTTAAGAGCATTAATCAGAAAGAGAAAAGGTTTATTTCTAGAGCTGGTTTTGAATAAATTAAATATCAAAGAATATGCTGTCGCAGTACCAGGGAGATACACTTAAAAATTTTTGTGTTAACTCTTCCATTTAAAACCATTGCTAATTTTTAGTTCATTAACCTAAAATTTGATAAAAATGCACCTGAAAGTATACTATTCCCTGATGGTAGCACTTACAACCTGAAAATATCCAGTTGAATAGGCATTAAGGCAACGCAGAACATTCATGTGAATGCTTTTCCTCCTTTTTACACAGCCCCTGCTGAAGCAGTCAAATGTCCAAGCCAAAGGGAATTAAAAATGACATTTTCTCAAATATATTCAGAACTCCATAGGGCTTACAGCTGGACATTTCAGGGCCAATTAATATTTATCATTACAGTTTTGCAATGGAATACGGTGCTTCAGTGAAACTGTCAATTACTTATACTGAAAATTTCCTAGAATGCTAAGAATGCCAGAAAATTCTATAAGGTAATCTGGAAGAAAGAGTCAACTGTCCTCACAGCTCAGTGCCGGGCACTTGCAGTGTGAGCAGATTCCTCACAGATAATTATAGAAAGCCAAATATTCGCCGTTAATGGCAGTGATAATAAGGAACCAAAGATGAACTCATTCATGCTCCTCTTTACCTCCAATGACTGCAGAGTCACTTTTGATTACATTGGTGAGAGGTTCCCTGTCATCCATCGCTCCAGAATGATCTGCAGTTAGAGCACAAAGGGGAACAGAGATAATACAGCTAAGAAGAAAGTTGAAAAAACTCATCCATGTTTTAAGCCCAAATGAATGTGAGAAATGAATATGGGATCTGTCATTTCCAAATCACACAATGAATGCGTAAATGAGACTCTGGAAGACAAATGAGAAGAGAACCCAAATTTCAATAGGTAAAGAAGCCATCTTGAGAACTCAGCACCACAACAAAACCAGAAGCTTTTCAAATCTAGCGGATAAGGAGGGCTTGTGGGTGGGTGGAGGAAAAGGCTTCAGTCACCTGCAAATGAATGTGTCCTTTCCCTTGAGGTAGCATCAGTACCAGCGGGGGCCACACAGCTGGACTCAGTCACGTGCCCGGTGACGGTGACAGGCGCTGGGTGGCCGGGGCGCAGGGCCGCCTTCAGGGGGGCCACGTGGCTGAGCTGCACCGCAGAGAGGCAGCCCGTGAAGCCGTGGGCTCCAGCCAGTGCCGTGTCCCGGTCCACGTCGATGTGCTCTGTAAGTCCCGAGGAACACGCGAGAGTTAGTCAGAGAGAGAAGTACACAGGGCCTGTGACACACCCGGATGTCCCAAGTCTGCTGATGAACAGCAAGAAACAGACAACTAATAAATACCTTCTGTCTTTATTTTTTTAAAAAATCTATCTAGTTTAGCTTCCCATAGCCAGTGCTGAGATCGCCTAGGTTCGCGAAAACAATTTGTATGATTAATTAAGAAGGATACAGAGAATACTCTGGAAATGATTAAAGCTCCACGAGAGCTCTAATCAGACCGTGAACCGATAGGGGTCACGATATTTCAGATTTTTAAAACATCGTTAAAATGTATTTATGAGAGAGCTTGTAGTCAGTACCAGGAGGTGTGTGTCCTAGATTTGGAAATAAGTTCTGCTTGGCTTTTAAGACTTAACCCATGAAACAGCAGAAGGTAGAGGTAAAATTGATCCTCTAGGGTTCCTTTAACAATTCTCCAACCTAACAACTCGGTCTAGATAAAAGCTTCCTGATACTTTCCAACCCCACCCAAACCGAGTGACTGATTCTCGTCATGTGAGAGGCCCTGCTCCTGTTATTGACATGTCTCCCTAGTGCCTCAGGTCCAGCACGGGACACATTTATACCTCACTTGTCTCATTCTGCTTTAACCACAGCCTAGTGCTTAGAAATACGTTTATGCCTTTCATAGGTAGTTAATTCTTCCTCCCGTGAGCTTAGCTAGTATTAGATTATGGTGGAACAGACTAGTTTGAATGCTGGAATATTAACTAATAATATCTTCGTAAATACATAATCCTACAAGTTAACAAGAATAAAATCTATTATATGTTCAAATGTTATTGGACTACCATGCATTCATCTACCAAGTATAACCACGAAGTGGCACAATTACTCATCCTTGTACTTCACCTTTATATTTTGTTTCTTTTAAAAAAAAGTAATAAGCATTAAATATTTATAATTGCACATTGTATGCCAAGCACTATTTATCTGTTACTTTTTTTTTTTTCAATTTACAGCAGTCACATGAGTAGCTTATTCCAGTCATGCAAACACAAAATGGAGGTTGGGAATTTCAGTGATTTTTCCTGAGATCACATGGTTGTTGAAATTATTGAGTGGGCCCCACCCTGTTGGGCACTGAATCCCACGTCTCTTCTGTTTATGAACCACTTTGGGTTTGACATATTCTCCCCTTCACTGTGGTTATATCTTCTACAGTGTCTTGATTTGTTTCCATTTTGGGCATTTTGTTTTGGCTTTTTTGTCTGCCTGAGTGCTGTGTTTTAAGTAACCCTGAGCTTCATAAATCTGATGAAGCCTGTCACTTCTTCTTACATCTAGGTTTCGGAAGAATGGTTTCTTTGGCTCCACTTTCTTCCCCCTTTTATACCTAATCATAAAAATACTGATTAAACATTTAGTATGATGACAATCACTTTCTAAAAAGAAAACTAAAGATGAGAGAGACGGCCTCACTTTCGATTGTGGGCTTTAATCATTCCCAGAGTTCACCATTGCATTCTTAATTAGCCACATACTTAGGGACTTGTGTTCACTAACCCAAGAAATCTCAGCACTGGCTATGAAAAGTCTTGCTAGCGTTCTCTCAATACAAGCAGCAGAAGAAGGGACTGGTAGTTATATGTTCATATATATTATATATACTCTTCTGTGAACAGACTCAGACACACACACTGTGGACCAGGCGATCAGTCCCTGGAGGCCATGGCAGACCCCTGAGCGCACTTGTCTCCTCCACAAGGAGCGCAGTGATCCAGGGCTCTGGGGCCCACATCACTGCACACTGGGCTGGCCCTCGACACCCAGCATCCCGCTGCTTCATAGGAGCGACTTCTTGCCATGCTGAGGAACAACGAAGTAACAGTCCACCACCACGGCAACCACTGATCCATCCCCATGGCTGCACGGCCCGTCTTCCCTGTCTAGATCCACACTCACATATTCAACCAATCTGGGATCAAATATTGTTTTAAACGACTTGGCATTTGCACCAAACATGTGCAGGCTTTTTTCTTACTATTATCCCCAAAACAATATGGTACAGTGACTATTTCCCAACATTTACATTGCATTAGGTATCATAAATAGTGTAGAGATGATTGCCAACATACTGGAGGTGCATTCCAGTTCAATGCAAATATTATACTATTTTATCAAGGTACTTGCGGATTTGGGGGATCTGCACCGTCCTGGAACAAATATCCCACGGATGCAGGGCTGTAACTATACATTCTAATCCATATTTTTAAATTAAAAAAACCACATTCTTGCACTAGAAATTTTTAATAATAGTGAGAAATGAAAAGTGAAATATATTTTTAATAGCAACATAATCAAGACAGTGTTTTTTGTGTTTCTTTTACAAGGTTAAAATATTGAATACAATTTCTATAGGCTTTTAAAATAATCTTACTCTGGGGTCAAAAATTGACTTCTCTGGTAAAAGCCAGAGGTACAGCATATTTTTAAAACCTCACACTTATATACTGAAAGCATTTTTCCTCAGATTATTATACAAAAATTTAAACTCTAAAATCTAAGATGTGGAGTTGGTCAACTAGTATTTATTGTTTTCCGAGCTGAGGAGAGAGCAAACAAATTTTCTGCAGCTTGCGCGTCTTACAGTTTAGTGGAGAGGACAGAGAATAACATAGAAACAGAAACTAAATGAGAATTTTGAAGAATCATAATACGATGAGGAAAACCCGCTGGACAATGTGATGGAGTACATTTGGAGCAAGAAATTATCTTGATGGATTAGGTTGTTCCTGGTGTTTATTTTAAGGACACTTCTCTCCATAGCCCGATTTTTCTTGTGCCTATGGATATTACTACCATGTTACTGCTGGTTCTATTACCTCTCTTTCAAATTGTGTAAGATTTCTTGTAATTTTATCACCTTTATCAGATTGCTCCTAGGGGTGGGTGGGTGTGCGTGCTTTTACCTGAACGTGTGCATGCACACGTTTACATGTGTGTGTTTAGGTTTCCCAGTGTTCTGCAGAGGACATGGTCAGCTCTTTCTGTCTGCACAGAACAAGCTTTATTTAGCTTAGAAAATTGCATATATTGTGTGTGCAACTACTGTTTCACTTTTGCTCTTTTTAATCCTTCTGGAATTCCATTTACTCACATTAGGTCTCCTCTGGGTATTTTCCAAATCTGTTTTAATTCCCCCCCTGATTCCCACATAGGGCTTAGTCCTGTATGAACCAAATGCTTTTCATGTACTTGATCTTCCAGGCTTCTAGGTGATAAATTCAAGTATCAATAAAGGTCTTCCCTTCTAGTTAAAATTTTTAGTTTCAGGGAAAAAAATCATATTTTTTAGTTCCTCAAGGTCTTTTGATGCTCTACTAGAATTACTTTACATTTCTCACTCTATGTTTCATTCATGTCATTGTCTGTGTCCCTGAATAGCTTTATTTTCACAGGAATCTCTGCTTGTTTGGGGTTGTTCTGGTTCTTTTGTGTTTTGTTTTGTTTTGGGGGGTGTTTTGTCCTTATGTCAGTGTTAATTTCTTTTAAGGATAGAGTTTTATCTCGAACCTGCTCACTGTTGCTCAGTCACTTCCTGTTTTAGATGGCTGAATCCCAGAGTATTCAGACCACGTAGCGTCCTGAACCCAGAGGGTCAGAGAAAGCCTCTCCTCTGTGCCGAACCTCACAATAGAAAGGACATGGTCCGAATCGCGTGTCACCCGCAGCTCCCTGAGTAAGAGGCCAAAAACAAACTAATGTTTTTCTAATGCTGTTCTTTCCCCCATAGGATCCAGGGAGCTGTGTAAGCATGTGTCCCCCAGATCCACACAGTTCAAATTCTCTCCCTGAGATTTTCCTAGGCTTGTTGGCCCCTACGCACTCCAACCCTCCAACTCAGAAAGTCAGGAGTTTCCAGATTCAACCTTCCTGCTGGGTTGGACCTACAACTCTGCTGGAATTAGAATCAGGAGTGGAAAGAAACTGCAAGGAACTCAGCTGCCATCTTCCCACAGCTGAATTCAAACAAACTAGCTATAACCCAAGCTGCTTGTGAACACAGCCTTAGAAACACAGTGCCATTTATCTGCTTTGACAATTATGCTTATAATTCTAATGAGCAATATATGTATCTTTCCTGTTATCTGATTCCTAAAATGCCAACACAGTATCAAGGCTAGAAAAGGAAGCATGGCAGAGAGAATTAAAGACAGATGTCGACTTCATCACATTAATCCTGAAAAGATAATTATATTTTAGATGGCTCTGGTTGTAAAATCCTTCACTGACTCAGATTCTTGGGTGGCCTCGCCTATTAGAAAAAAAGCCTCCATTGTATATGCCAACAAGGGGCATGACTTTTGCTGGTGTAAAAAAGAAACCTTTTAACAAAAAGTCTACAAGAAAAATGGGGCACCAAGAAATTAGAATTTGATGGAGTGCCTTTCTCTTACAGACAAAGGACTGTTTCTGGGAAGATATGACAGTGACTCTAAGAACAATTACAGTGAGGACTTTATGAAATTTCTTGCAGCTCTCATCATCAAAAAAAATTATGAAAAATATAGAACCTCAGAAAACAAATATAAGTACCTTAAAATGTCATACCTACGAACAGGGACCATTTAATAAAAATGATTTCAATATCTTTAATCCACAAAGATAAGAAATGTTTGCCAGAAAATGGTGTTACAAATCAAAAGAGGCGTCAGGGCTGGAATGAGGTAGGACAGTCTGATCATTGCGTAAATCACTCACCACAAAGAGGGGAGTAGAAAAGGAAAATGGCAAAGCAGACAATAAATACTATTTGGATAAAGAAGTTAATCATAAAAGGTATTTGTTGGCTTGCTGAGTCTACTATCCTGAAATTTAATCTCCCAAACCTAATTAGTACAAAAGTTATTTATAGGTAGCCATCTCACACTGACTGACCTGTATTTCTCTTGTACTTGCAGTACAGCCTGTCTCATCTTAAGTACTATTTGAAAAGATTTTTTGAAAAACCACAATGTCCTTAAGAAATCTAATTAAATTTCTTATGTACCTTCCTGGCTTTGAAGCAGGTTTTATTTAAAATATCCTGGAGATTGAAGATTGTTACTGAAGTGCTCATGGGGATACTGAGTAGATATGCTCTTCTCTCAGACCACACACTGTATTTACATCTGGCCTAAATCGCCACCAAAAAACTCAGTACACTTCCTGCCTCTGCAGGCTCAGCAAAGGTAAATGATCCCGATGGGTCACTGTCTCTAAATATACCAAAGCTGCTGCTCAGAGTAAGTAAGAACAGCCTTTGGGCTTTTATTAAACTCAGATTCCAGCATAACCATCAACCCTTAAACAGAACTCATGACTTAATTTTAAGACCATTTGGGATATGAAAGGCAAATGTGACACAGCTGATTAATCATAAAGGACCATCAACCGAGTTTATCTGGTGCCACCGAATGCTTCCCGCCACCACAGTGAAGCACCAACCAATCCGGCCCATGTTCTGTGCCATTACATATTTGACATGAAAGATAGCAAACAGCAATTATAAACTTTGTTCCGCCTTGTGACGAGTGATTTTTAGTCATGTTCATAGTGGGTTTACAGGCAGCATTATTCAGATCACAAGCACATTTCCCTATGCACCTTTAAGATTATGTAATTGCCTTATTTGGGTGGGGTTTTTTTTATGTGGTAGAATTGTAATCCAATAAAAGCTTAGGGAGTTAGCAAAATAAATTGATAGCAGGATATTTCCTTTAACTAATTACATCTTAGAGAAATCTCTTTTTATATAATTTTCTCATAAATATTTAAGGGCACACATGGACAAATCATTCACTGTGACGCGCAAGTGGTAAACAACATACTTAATAAGGAAATGGCATCCGGCTGCCTGCCTTTTCAAGGAAGATGAGAAAGAGGGAATCGCTTCCTCTCCACCCTCCAGTACACACTTCTACAAATGAGTCCGGAGTGTGACGGCAATTTTTTTTCTCCAGTCTCTCTTAACAAGCATGACTAGCAGACATGTGAAACAAGAGGCGGTAATTTTTAGGTAACAACATCAAATTGTGCAGTGAAGACATGGAAACCATCGCTAATGCTCCATTACACTGAGCAGGCAACACAGGCCGAGTTCACATTTCACTGCCTTGTTCTGACTTGCTCTGGGATGTGCCGTCAGTACAGCCTCCGTGCAGCTGTGTCCTCCCTCCGGCTCTGTGCCCACGGCCCACAGCCTGGCCACTACTCTGCTCTCTCTCCTCTCCAGTCCTACCCTTTAAAAATGCCCACACATTGAGACTCACACCCAGCAGCAAACAGCACCACATACCACAGTGCCGGTGTGGTGGCTCATGCCTGTCATCCCAGCACTCAGGAGGCAGAGGCAGGAGGATTGCTGTGATGAGTTTGAGGCTGAGCTCAGGGCCAGCCTGAACCACAAAGCAAGACCCTGTCTCAAAAAAAAAAAAAAGAAAATGCCCACACGTGCGGGTTTATATGTACTTATTTCTGGTACAGACACATTTTATACATACAATAATTAACAAACTATTTTAGAAACTATTCTTATTTTCCCACTCTGTCAAAGATTTTAGATTTAGTATCTAAAAATACAAAGTTTTAGATAGAAGACTTTTGCTGCTATCACTGCTATTTCCTGGAGGGTAACAAAGTTGTGTGTTGTGAGCGACAGCCAAAGCAAAGTACGGTCATGAGTGGGACATCTTCGTCAGGGGAACAGACCAGCCCACCTCACCAGGGCCCCGGGCTCATGATCACATTTCCTGACAAAACTCCCAAATGCCATTTTATTATCGGCTCTACAAGTACAGCCAGAAAGCCCCCTCTTTTGGCATCCTGGATGGTCTCTCAGTTTGGAGCATGATGCTTCTGGTCTGTGTTCATGTATCCTGACTTGACTGCATGCAGCCAGCTCAAAATGACACGGATGACCCTCTAGGGTCAACCAAAGTTTTCACGATGAAGTCACCATATGTTTTATAGATGATTTCTTATTTCTACTTCTTCTTGCTGCACTGCACTTACATTTTATGTTTAAAATAACTGGTCCACTCTCCTGAGTCACTTCGCAATGTATATATAAACCAAGTGCCCTCAGTTTACGCAGGACATCTCTTCTCTGCTCCTCCAGGGGCCGAAGCAAGTTTCACACAGAGGGTTTCTGTGCCCTGGAGGCTGCTCATAAAGCTCCTCAGGGACAGGGGTGCGCTTGCCTCACCTTGCTGCCTACTCACCTCATTTACATGTGGCCTGGGTGTGCCTGGCAGTGATCCGGATGCGCTTCCTGGCTCCTGGGAAAGATCACTATTGGGTGTCATATCACTTACAGAAAATCTAGTGCTCAGAATGAAAGAAATATTTGCCAGGACTTTTAAAATATATTATAAATGATTCCAGGTTATGAAATTATCCAGGCACATATCTCTGAGTTTCATTCTCGGAATGAATATGCAGAGTGAATGTAATGTAGTCTGTGGGTTATGGATCATCCTAAGGGAGCTGTTTGGCTGAACCCTCAGTCTTCCCACCATAGCTCAGAGCTATCAAGACAGTATTACTGCCGCAGCCGCTGAGCTGTTTAGGTGTAATGGGAGCCAGAGATCATCACCGTGTCATGGACAGTGTAGCACTGCCTTTTAACCCACAGTGTCCACACCCACTATTAATGTTTACCAGTAATAGTAATCCCAAACGAGCCCCAAATTCCTTTAAGAAAAGGGTACTAGTGGAGAAGGTCAGGAGAGAACAGGTTTTTTTTTCTGGGTTTCTACTGTAAAATCAGTGGACAGTCAAATATTTAAGCCTCTTTGTTGGCAATGTATGCAAACTACAACTTCTGGACAGGCAGCCACATACGCACACATTCAATCTTCATATTATGCTCCCTTAAAAGATATCTAGGAATTATCTTTTAAAAAGAGATGTATCTTAATTTGCAAGGTAATTTGGGACTATTTTATCTAAAATAATATCAGAGTACATTATACTTAATTAGACATTTAGGATCATATTATGGTGATGATGAGTCCCCAGTATCCGTAAGTTGTGTAATGCCAGATGGAATATTTACCTTTCTTAGGAGTATTCTCTACATTGTAGAGGATCACAAAGCAAGTATTACATTAACAGGGGAATCAGGGAGCCAGAAGGGTTTACAGAAATAAGAAACATATTTGAAAAACACAAGGCCATAAAAATGAGCCTCAGCAATCTAGTTTGAAGGTCTCACCTGCCAAGCTTTGCAATCTGTTTTCTACCTGTGCAAGGCCAGGCTTCCCGTGGGCTGCTCCAGCCCCCAGCTGATCCCAGCAGCCCTCTAAGAAGGGCTTAATCCTGGGAAGCACAGGACTCCTCAGACTTTGATCTGAGGGCTCCTCAAAGACTGTCTTTCTCAGACTGCAGAGTGGTCCAACATGCTTCCTTCTGATCTTTTCTCCCTGTCTCCATCACCTGTGGAGAGTGACAGGCTGGGCCACCCTGTGCGTTCACTCCACATTTTCTCTTACATCACTGTCCTCTTCAGAAACTCTCTACACCTGTTTCACAGATGACACGAACATGCACAGTGGGTAACTTCAACGCTGGGCAATGCTGTTTGAAAAATTAATAGCTCCACTATTTAACCATCTTGTTGATCTACTTCACTATAAATTAGTATATTAGGCAAAAATACAATCACATACTTTCTAGAATTTATAATGAATTCATGAACCTCACAAAATAATTAGTCTCCTTTGAATTACAAATGATTACTCCTGAGTCAAGATCACACCTTAGGCACACGTTAAATAAATGATCACTTATACTTTGGGGAGAATAAACTGATTCAGAATATAAACTCCATCTCTCAGTTTGGACTTTAATCTTATTTTTCAACATGAGAGATGTGCATTTGAATAATATACAACTTGAATAAAAACATTAACATCCTTCATTCCATACTAATATCCTGTATTCATTTGCAAAAAGAAAAACATATTAAACATCATTCCATTTAGTTAATACATTCCTCCTCACAAGATGCTAATCAGTTTCCTAATTACTTCATAATATATTTAATGTATTCTTACAAAAATATCTTTATCAGTTACTACCATTAAATTTGAAGGTAATAATATGATTTCTATCAATATCACACATTACAGTTGGAATGTTTTAGGTGCATGCCTCATTTTGCAGTTCAGTAAAAGGAACAGTTCTTGAGCTCAGGAGTTGCTTCCATTATTTGACTTTTTTTCATTACTTTCTTCTACAGTTTACGGTATATCTTGCACTAAGAATCTACTTCATGTGTCTTCTTGGTGTCAGGAATGCAGTAACAGCTCAGAGACCCCCGCACAGATAGCATCAAGCGATGTGGCACTGGGGGGTAGGGATTGTCCCATACTATCAGTTGCACATATTCTATGAATAACGATAGCCATTCTGTGCAAGTCAGCACATGGAAGTCAGACCAAGGAGCAGACTTTGATATTCAGTAGTGATTTCCAGGCAGACCATCCACTGCAGAGGAGCAGGCTCTGCCCTCTGATATTCTCAGCCTCCCTCTATCCTGCGTCTCTCCAGGGCTTGCTTTCTTTGTCACCTACTTCCTCTGGTGCTGATAGCATAGGAGAGAGAGAACCCCAGAGACATGATGAGTGATGTTTTGGTGTTGTTGCTGCTCACTCGTCTCTTTAGATTTGTGCCCAAATATTTTTTTGATTTGGGGGTTAGTATGTAATAATTATACACAGGGTGTACAGTGTGACATTGCCTACATTCCCACTGAGTGTACTGACCAAAGTGAGGTAATTATCATTTGCCTTGCCTCATCATTTCCTTATGTTTGGAGGCAAAATTTCCCTCTTCTCATTCTTCACAAAAAGTACAACAGGTCGATGTGAAAACAGTAGTCACCATACACTAACTAGCTGCATTTTGGTACCCATTATCCAACCTCCCCCAAGCTCTCCTGCACAGAAGAGAGAATGTGCAGTATTTGTCTTTCTGACCATGGCTTATTTCATTTAACATAATGACCTCCAGTTCTATCCATTTTTGCTATGAAGGACAGGATTTCATTCATCTTGAAATTTTCCTTGCACTTCCTTTACTATCCCATAGTTATAAATGAAACATAATCCTCTGTCATTATGAAAAAGATGACACCAAAAGCACTTGTAAGTCCAAACTTAAATAGCCAATCCACAGAGGTCAGTATCGGGACCTCTACACTGGCCTGAAATACATACATGCATCTCCCAATGACATAGGTAAAATCAGTATTTTCTCTTCTGTTTTTAATGGAGAGCCTCACCACTGCATCGTGAGAGCTGAAATTTAGTCTAGAACCAGTATTCACATGCGCAGACTAAACGTGCATAGTTTTATCTGCTAACTAGGCACCATGGCTAGGATCTGAATCGATGTTAAAACTACAGGATAGAGTAGAGTCACTACTTCCTGCCCACTGTATTACTATGTAGTCACCCTTAGAGCCTGATGCAAATGCCAACCTTAAAAGTTGGATTCATATAGTTACACTATGAGATACTTGAAATTTTTCAATTAAGTTTCCAAATAACTAAACAGTATTCTGCACACATTTTTCATGTCCACTATGACACACTGGAAGAACATTGCAATTCATGATATTTCTGCTGTTTGCAAAATAAAGGCACATCATTTTGGTGCTCATCACACTACATGAACACCTATAAATATTTATAAACTTAGCTATTAACCTTCTGGAAGGCCAGCATTTTGATCATTCACCCATGGGTTTAATCAAACATTCTCAAGATTCTGAGACTATATACAGGGAATGTGAGGAATGATTAATCGAGGTACAAATAACCAAAAAGGTCAAAAATACAAGATTCTGCTCACTATCCTGGGTAAAATAGCGCACGTTAGTGTCAAATATCAGAGTAGAAACAAAACTAGTCAAGAAGAGTCCCTACCCCCATTCCTGATTATCAAATAATGTAAAATATCAATAGTTTAAAATTTATAACTAAAAATACCATCTCTTTTAAAATTTACTTTCCCATTTTAGTCCCTATTGGAAACATATTTTGATGTTAAAATGGCAAGAGTAAGCTTCTAGTTCAGTGCTATAATCAGAAGTAAAGATGAAAATAAATCAAAATTAAAAGACACTTGGATTGAGTTTAAACAAGAAGGATCAGCAACTACAACAACGTAACACATACAGGATCCAAGCCATGAGCCAAGATGTATTTGCTAGCTGGAAAGAAAAGCAGTGACTTTTTCTCCCTTGGTCTTCTAGGTTTTATCTTTGTTTTATCACAAGATGAAGGTTTATGTATTTGGCAGTTGATTGATACAGACCTTGTATTTCTACCTTCATTTGATATTTTTGAAGCGTGAAAACAAAATTGTATTTCATTATGCGGGACTGACACATGACAGAGACCACAGTGACTTTACTGTCAAGGAAGGATGCTTGATCATCCTGTGGAAAGCCACCGTTCACTCTTCTATATGCATGCCTTGTCTTGATCATTATTCAAAACAGAATTAAACAAGGCAAGAGATTTCTTTAGATACTCTGTGTGTGTGTTGTGTGTATGTGACGTGACTCTTCTGATCTGAACTTATGCATCGTGACTTAAGGAAAGGCTGCTACTTTTACTTACCTGAAATCCTACCCAATACCAGGGATTTGACTGCAGTGAACTCAGTGCCTGAGGACAGGGAGACTTGTCTCCTTGTATTCTCATCAATCTACAAAATGAGATACAAATGTCCATACGGGTGTCATTTTGTTGAGGAAAGGACAGGAAACAAAGAGAAAAGAAAGAGATAAAGTAACTAACTGTTAGTATGTATTGCCCTAAAGATTTTTAAAAAACCAACCGAAGATTTAGCTGTTTTAAAAAGTGAACATTATTTTCTACACTATACTCAGATAATCACTCTGTGCTACCTACTATCATTTTATATCTCGTTATTTTTTTACTCCATTTAAGGAATTCAAAATTGGCAAGGCCAACCAAAAGCTATGAGTTATGTTTCACCTCAGCACTTTTCTTAGCTTAGTATTTTTACTGGAATCGTCACTAGGAAATTTCCTTCTACACAGAGGCTGAAACATCGATACTTTTCTTCAAAACTGTTGGAGTGAATAATTCCACTTTATCTGTCGTGACTCATATCAAAAATTGTTCTGATAATACAATCATAATTTTCTGTTCCAGAAGTATAGTTACATTTATACCCATCCTGTAAATAAACGGGTTTCCTTGGACTGGTGATGGGCCTACCAGTAGTATGCAATGATAAAATGGACAGCAATTTCCTACTGAGCAAAGGGAAACCAGTAAGGAAAGTATGGTATTCTGAGTGTGGAATAGTAACAGCACATTAGACAGAACTGTACTGCCTAACAAAGCCCCACTGGATGATTTCTAATTCGTAGAAGACCACTGACATGTCTTTGTTTATTCTACTTAGGATGGAACTTCTGTTCTAATTGCTCTATGCTGAGAAGCCATAATCACAAAGCTCTCCCAGTGAATTTTGTGTTTTACCTCCACAACGACCACTCCTTCTTCTCGATTAATCTTTACATGGTGAAGCTGCCCGTCAGCCACGCTTTTAAAGTCAAAGTTAATGACATCAGGTTCTTGATATCTATTTAGCTTGTACCTTATTTGGAAACTTCCTAAAGCGGGAAAAGAAGTTATATTTTTGGTATATGTTATATTTTTTAAAATTATTTATAAAAATTTGAAATCCTTTTGTTATTATTCATTTCCAGGGGAAAATTCATATTCATTTAGATGTACCCTCTAAACATAGATCCTAAATGTCCTGTTCCAAGTGAAATTATAATATTTTGAATATTGTAAGACTAAGCATATTGTTCATAAGCCACCTCTTTCTACAAATCTTTAATTTTCATTCCTTAAAGTCAAAGCTGAGATTAAACATATGCAAATTTCTGCAATAAGCTCTAGCTTTAAAAAAAGCACAGTAAGACTAAATATTTCTGAAATGCAAACTGTTATGGAAGAATGCAATTACATTCTTTCTCTGATTTGTATTTTTCAAATACATCTCTCACACTCTTGGAAGACAATTAATTAATGGAAATATTATAAGAAAGTGTAGTTTTACTAAAGATAAAAAGTATTTCCAAGTGGTCCTGGTCATAAACTTTGGAAAGAAATTAGGTTAAAATGAGTGGCTGTAAACCAAACTTACCATTAAAATTAATATTACTCAATTGCTTGCAGAGATTTTAATTACTTTGTTTCACAGGATATCTTACTGTTTAACAAAGAAATCCTAATATATGTCAGCTTCAAGCTCAAGTCAATTAGTGAGTATAATTATATTTGTAGAACAATAATATTTCTTTGGTGTTCGGTGTTGTTGGGCCATTTAGTTGAAATACAAGTTTACATCTGTGTGTGTATGTGTTTTGTAAGCACAGTATTTATTTCTAAAATTTTCATCCTTAAATATAGGGCCAAGGAAAAATAGCAGTAGGCAGTGTTCTGACAAGATTTCTATAGCAAATCCACTTCCTAATCCACACACCATGACCCTACATGGAAATACCAATACTCCCCATGATGACTTTATTGCCTATTATTAGAACGAACAGGTCATCTCATGGATGCTTTCTGATGCACAATGTTGGCTCATTAACACTCCATAAATATTTCTTTACTTTGATTTGAAGGAAAATTTTGTTGGATATGAGACATTTTATTTCAAAATGAACCAGAAAATCATGCTTGCTTGCTACAAAATGAACCAGAAAATCAATATTGATATTTATATCAGATAATAAAGAGCTCCTGGTAATAATGGAGCAAATACACTAGCATTCACATTGTATACTTAAAACTACCAAAATGATAAAAGAGATAAAATAACGGTTATTTTAAATAATCCTTTGAGGTTGAACTAATCAATCAGTACTGAAAAAGCAAAATGAATGGAGGATGTAGGCGCACTCTTTTTTCCCCTTGTAGTTTAAGAAGTCAAAACTCAGGACCAATCCATATTATTACAGCCTTAATGTTCTAATTCAGTTTTCTGTCCCTCTCAGGTCTGAGACACACTCACCGTTTCTGGCAATGATCACCGAGAGGTACTCTCTGTAAAAGGAACTCATATAGAGCAGGAGGCTAGGCGCCCTTGTTGTCCGGAAGCTGAGTGTGATCATTTCTCGGCTCAGCTTCATATCGCCATGAAATGAAGCCGCGGGGGAACTGGAGTTTTTGCTCAAGGGGTAATTTTCTTGAAAATTGTAAATCACTGATGAGCCAGATCCAAAATATGCAGAAATCTCTGAAAAGACACGCACAATGCACATCTTATGTTAAAAATTTTAACTCCAAGATCTTGGTTTTATTATAATTAATTGATATCTTCATATTTTTAAATCACAAATTCCACACACAGAAGAAACAGCTTCAAACTGGAATAACACAGTAAATTAACAGAGCTTTCATAATGGCCCTTGAAATGGCTTTATGTTAGACTGACATATAATTAATTCATTAGTATAACTTTACAATTGAAAGCTTAATGCTGTCTTAATTGAGTTCATACATAAGCCAGACTTCTTGTCCTTTACCTCCTTGAATATCCATTTTCTTATTTAAATTTTAACTCCAATCTATTACTCTGTAGACAGGAGAAACTAGCCTTCCTACAACAGGAAAGAAGGAAGTATGAAGAATGCTTTTTCTTTGCAGGATCGAGAAGCAGACATTTTCCTCTTTGTTTGAATACTTTCTCAAATCCACTGTGCCCTACAAAAAGAAGACTAAATCTAGCGTTACTGTCAGAGAGGGGGAGAAAAGACATTTGTTTAGCAGAGATCAGCAAAAGGAACTCTGCAATCTATTATAAATCATTTAGCAAAAGTGCAGCATTTTGCCCATATGAGATTAATATCTCAAATTTATGCACATACATACTCAAATATATCTGTATGGAAATGAAGAGGATGGTGGAAGGCTAACTTGTTTTGAAACCATAAATGTGTTTCACTTCATAAATATAAAGGGCTAGTTGTTGAATATTTATTGTATATGATACTTACTGGGTCACATTGCTGTCTCTTATATTTCAATATTTTAAATTTTTTATTATTTTTCATTAAAATAAAAAAGAACATAAAATTTTATTCTTTTTATTGCCTATTATATACCTTTTATGCACAAGGCAATATGAGCATGCAGAACAACAGTCCTGACTGCGCTTAGCAAGATAAACTGAAAATCATTTAGATCCAAGTATCGAGGCATGTTCTTAGGAAGGAAAAGTGCTCATAATCTCAACATGAAAACTGTCCTTGTTCTCACAAGTCAATTCTGAAATTATAGCTTCTTCTTCATAAAAGCTGACGACTTAAAAGGTACAGTTTTGCCAAGTTTTTATCATCTGATCCCAATGCTTTCTTTGCAAATCAGGAGTTGTTTTGAGTTGAAGCCAATTTGTTAGACTCCTTTAGGAAAAGGTTCAATGGCCTGGAGACACTTAGGCAAAGTAATTGAATTCAAATTAATTAGACGTCCCTTTTCTATGATAAATTATGAAAAATTAACAAATATTTGTCTAGTCAGAGAAGTCCTTCCAGAACACCGCTACACTTGATTCTTGTGTTCCATGACACAGACCAATGGGTGAGATTAGCGGTAAAATATGCCTGTCATTTCATCTCACCAGCAGGTAGTCATCAGACAGCACCACAAAATATCTGAATGGATCTAGTCTGTTATGTATTAATATTTAATGGAAGATTTTTGGTTAAAAAAAAAAAGACAAACCTTGAGCTCTCTACAGTCCTTTACATTGCTGAACATCTTCATCGAAAACAACAATACATCCCTGAATGATTTTAAAAGAGAGCTGCTGATGGGGCAGGTGGCTGACGGCTGTTCTCTACAAGCATCCACATCAGACACTCCGGGCAAACAAGCAGACTGAGCGGCTGCCACTTGAAAACACCTCGGGGTGACTATTTGTGGATCTATCAGCAAGAGACGCTGGCTTTTCAAGAACTGAATCAAATATCTAAGGAAGGAAATATGAGTGGCATTCGCTAGACATTCTGCAGAGGAAGCTCAGAAATGGAAGCCTTTTTTGTTCTAGCCTTTTTGTTTATGTGCGAAGGAACTGCGAGGGGTTCTGTCCATAAGAGAGGAGCTCTCCCATTGGGGCAGCTCACGCCACACTCACCGTCAGAACAGAAGGGCCCAGAGTAGGCAGAGGAAGTGCAGTCGCAGAAGAAGCCACTTGGCTTTTCTCTGCACTTCCCTCCGTTGCGACATAACTTCCCGTAGCTGCCACAGTGGCCTCGACAACCTGGCTGTACCCCGGGGGTCACTGTGGCTCTTTCTTCGAGATCCAAGGCCATCCCATTCAATTGCAGTGACCGGATGCATCCCAGAAAGCCTCTCTGCCGCGTGGCCGTCCCACCTAAAAGGGAAATACTGCACATGCAGACATGTTCCTAGGGGTTATATTGGGGATTTCAATACCGAAGGACCCTGAGGCCTCAGGCAAAAGATCAACAAATCATGGTCTAACACAGGATCGCAAAAATTAGACGAGCAATTATTAAAATGGGGAACAGAATTCAGCACCAACTGTAGACTTCAGGAGGATATAACAGGGCCAGTGGTGATGGTGCTTTCCTGTAATCCTAGCACTAAGGGGACTTAGATAGGAAGATTTATGCTAGCTCACAATGAGCCTGAGCTACAGAAAGAGATGTTATCTAAAAAAATTTTAAAAAACAAAAACAAAACCCACACACCCTCCACCCATACAGTATATGAAAAGATATACCGTGAATTCCTATGTTTTGGAAGTCATTAGAGATTTGTTTTCTTTAAAAGTTATTAAGCTTTAAGTCGAAAATTTTTTCAGTCTCTTGATTGCAAAAAAACAAAATAAGGACCAGCTTTTACTTCCATGTCAAAAGAAAGACATGAATTGCAATGTTAATGTTATTATATAATTTCAGGTTTTGTTGTTGCTGTCATCGTTCAAGCACTTCTTGTAGGCCAGGTGCACCCTCAACCTTGATTTAACACTGGTGGTGTTAGCTCTGAGAACTAGGAGAGATGTTGTGAACTCTTCCATCTTAAGTATGTATTGATACAGTCTTTGGGTTGCTATCCATTCACTGAAGCAACAGTAATTGAGTATCCTATTAGTTACTTCATCCTGTTATATTTCCCAGTTTATTTTTTTATTTTTTGAAATATTAGCCTCATGTACATTGCATTGTGCTTGGGAAACATGAAATTGGAAAACAGTGTTGGTGAAGACCAGTGACAAATCTACTGAATCCATAATTGTGTATTTATCAACTCATTCTTTAAGAGTCACAGACTCTTCAAGGTGAAATCAGACCTCACCATCCATGGGGGAGTTTCTCTACCTTAACTTTAGGTGATTGCTACTCAGGAACACTTGATCACCATTTTGTAAGCACTGATAGGAGCGTAAGCCCCAAATGAAATTACATGTAAATTTAAGTGTAGGACTATCCTAAATTAATACTTAGGAATTTAAGTTGGAAAGTAATACCCTAGTTTAGCAGGACCTGTCATGGCTGATTAGAGGCAGAATATGTGTACGTATATATATATATGTGTATATATATAAAAAATACATATATATATTTATATATATGTATATATACACATATATATATATACATATATATACGTACACATACACACACACACACACACACACACACACACACACACACACACACGGGAAGTGTTTGAACCTTTAAAAAAATATTGTTTGACCAATGAGCCAAAGAGTTGGTCTTTTGAAAAGATTAAAAAAAAGACAAACTCTTGCCAAAGTCAGCAAATGAAGGAAGGAAAGCCCCATATCAAAGCAATTAGAAATGAAACAAAGCAAAATCTCAATGGACACCACTGAAATCCACAGCACTACAAGCCACTAGTTTGAAACCTTGTATTCCAGCAAATTGGAAAATCTGGAAGAAATAGAAAAGTTCCTAGACACAGATGAACTACTGAAATCAAACCAATATGACATATCAACCTGAGCTGTTCAAAAACATGCAATAATGGATTGGGGATGTAGCTCAGTGGCACCACTGCCTGCTTGGTACAAGGCCCTGAGTTCAAACTCCAGTACCACACACACACACACACACACACACACACACACACACACACACACACACACGGCAAAGAGGTTGAAGCATTAATAAAAACCTTAGCAACAAGAAAATTCCAAGACCCGATGGGATCACTGCTGAATTTTACCAGAACTTCAGGAAAGACTTAATGTCAGTACTCCTCAAACTCTGCCATGGAATTGAAAAGAAAGGAACACTGCCAGTCTCATTCGTTGAAGCGAGCACTATTTGGATACTAAAGCCACACAGAATTTAAAAACAGAAAACTACAGATCAATTTCCATTTAAATGAACACAAATGCAAAAATCCCCAATAAGATAATTTTTAACAGAATACAACAAATCAATAAGAAGATCATAAATTATGACCAAAAAAGATCATCCATCATCCCAAGATTCAAAGATGTTCCAGAATACATAAATAAATAAGTGTATTATACAATATAAGCAGAAGTAAGGATAAAATCATACAACAGACGAAGGGGAACCTTTGACAAAAATCTAACATCCACTCATGATCAAAACCTTAATAAAAATTTGCATGGTATTTAACCTGGTAAAAGCCACCATGAATGTAATGCATATGAGAAAACTGAAGGCTTCCCCTCAAAAATGGGGAACAAGAAAACTCCTGTTCAATCTAGTGCTCAAAATAGGAATCATGCTAGAGAAAGAAATAGATAGGATTTGAATAGGAAAGGTAGAAGTTAATTATCCTAATGTGTGTAATCTTTGTTAAGATGGCATGATCCTTTATACGGAAGATCCAACAAATTCCACCAAAACACTATCAGAACTAATAAACCAATTCAGCAAAGTGGGAGGATACAAAATAAACACACAACTATCAATAGTATTCTACACTCTAAATATGAATCCATGAGAAGGAAATCAGAAAAGTAATCTCATTCACAATAGCATCAGGAAAAAATTAAATATGTAGGAGTAAAGCTAACCCAGTAATGAAAACTACATTGTTCCGTAAAAAGAGACTGTGGACATTGGAAAATGGACAGGCATCCCTATCTCAGATAGGCAAAACAAATATTGTCAAAATGGCATTATCATAAAAATTGCTAAATAGATTTAATGCAGTTTTATCAAAACACCATCAGCTTTTTCCACAGAACAAGAGAAAATAATTCTAAAATGTGTACTGTACTAGACAGACCCAGAATGACCAGAGCAATTCTGGGGAGCAACAGTAAATCAGGAAGAGTTATAATCCCAGACTTCAAGTTACACTAAAAACTACAGTCATATAAACAGCATGGCACTGACACAAAAGACAGACATGTTGACCAATAGAACAGAAAAGAATACAGAGGGCAAAAACAACCAGACACTTGAAGATAGCTGATTTTTGACAAAGGGGCCAATAATATATCCTGGAGAAATGACTATATCTTTAATGAATGATGCTGGGAAAACTGGTTATCCACATGGGGAAGAATGAATCTTGATTCATTTTTCTCACCCTGTATTAAAATCAAATAAAAATGGATCTATGACATATTTATGAAAAAAGAAACACTAAATCTGCTAGAAGACAAAATCAGTACAACTTCTGAAGATGTAGGCAATAGGCATGGACACTGATCACTCAAGAAATAACACCAAGTCTCAAGATATGGAATTATATCACAAGGTCTCTCTACAGCAAAGGGAACAACCAATAGTATAAACAGATAACCTACTGAATGTGAAAAAATTTTGCCAGCTACTCCTCACACAGAAGACTGATCTTTAGAACATAGAAAGAACTCAAAAAATTAGAGCCCCCCCAAATTAACAACCCTATCAAACAATGGGAAATTGAAATTAACAAATACTTCTCTGAAGAAGTATAACTGGCCAGTATATACATGAAAAATTTTTAACATTTTTGGCCTTCAGAGAAATGCAAATAAAAACAACACAGAGATTCCACCTTACTCCAAAGAACAGCTACCATCAAGGACTTGAAAAGCAACAAATGCTGAAGAGGTTGTGAGGAAAAACAAGCTCTTCTCCATTGTTGGTTGGAATATAAACTAGTGCAACCCCTATGGAAATCAGAATGAAGATTCTTCAAAAAACTAAAAATAGAGATTCCATTTGAACCAGCTATAAGTCTTTTTAGTATCTTCCCAAAAGAGTTAAAGTCATCATATGACAATAATATATGTGTGTTAATGTTATATTAGGACAACTCACCATCGCTGTGAGAACTGGCCTGTGCGCCTATTAAAATAAGAACAGAGAAAGAATCTGTGATATAGTCACACAATGGTGTTTTACTCAGCCATAAAAAAGAATAAACTTGAGCCATTTGTGGAAAAATGCATGGATTTTGATACCAAAAAAACTAAATAAAATAAGTCAGTCTCAGAAGGTTAAATGTGGATTTCTCTAACAGGAGACTCAAAATGCAAAGAATTTAAGAAGTCAGGATTTCTGTCTTCCACACCATGAGCCACTTCCCCTCTGTCAGCCGCCCTGCCTTGGTGTCAGCCACCTATTGAGTGAAACCACCACACAGTGTAAGCTAAATAAACTCATCCCCTAAAAAAAGAGCCATGTGAAGGAACAGGCAGCGATGGAAAGGGTATCTAGAAAAAGAAAAAGAGGAGAGGGTGGAGGAGAGTAAAGATGACCAAGACACAAGATGTGCATGTATCACTCCCCTAAGTTAAATGTAACCACCATGTACCATAAACATACACTGACAAAAAATATTTTATATTTTTAAGAATATTTTATAAGCATTCTAAATAATCTGAACAATTCAGATTATTGAGCGGTAATTAGATGACCATGGTGCCTCTTGAAGTCAGCTCCACCTCTGAACAGACATGTCTCACCACCAGAATCTTGTGCGTACTCTGCACGTTCTCTTCCCTTGGAACACGCTCGTGGTCAGTTTCTCTGACTCACTTAGCTGACGCCTGGTCCAGCCGCCATTACTTAGGCTCTCCTCATCCTCAGCAATTCAACAGCTTTATTTCGTTCATTCTAAAAACAAATCTTGTCATAAAACACTCAGTGAATAGGTGTCGTCATCTGGGCTTCGCGTTCCAGTGATTTACTCCTCCCTCAGTGGCCCTTTATTAGAATATACATGGGACAAGGCCATTTCAGTCATTGCCGTCTCTCCAGCACACAGCACACATGTGATCAGGAGTGACAATGTTGTGCACAAGCCTACAATGCACAAGGACCTTGGCCCCATCTCCAGCACCAGAACAACAGTTCCTGACACATCATAGCTATGTGGTAACTGTCTTATTTTAGGCTAGTCTAGTCTATTTATTAAATTACATAGCATCAGTAAGAGAGATTAAGAGTTAGAACTTTCAGGGTTGAGGAGGGGAATAACTTCTGCCCCACGGGGAGGAAGAGTGGGACCGTGACACTGACGGAGAGCCCTACTCAAAGAGCATTTCAAAATAAATTAACTAGACAATTGGAGATAATGACTCTTTATGGAATACTACACCTACTTAGAATTCTGGTTCATAGACATGATGGCCTCTGTCCAAATCACTGTATTTAAATTTCTATATTCAAACTGTTTCAGTTTGCATAATTTGTATCTCTTCAATGAAGGATACAAAGATCTTCCCTGCCTGGGTCATAGTTTTTATTTATAAATCTGGAGGCAGAAAGATGTGGAGTCAGACATCCCCATCTTAGGTTATTAGGTCGTGACAAAGAGTTGATTTCATCCCCAAGGTTTAGAATAGTTTGCTTGTTTAATTCCGCCTCCATTAAACAGCCTTCTGTCATTCCTAGTCTCTCTGCTGTCCTGTCCTCAGGACTTTTCCCTTTTTCTTTCCACATCAAGTTGCTACACACCTTAGCTTCACGCGTCTCTAGGCTCCCATGCTGCTAACTCGACTCAGTGAATGCCTCAGGCTCCGAGTCTTTGGCCAGGATTCTTTGGCAGTCTGGTTGGAGTTTTCCGCACTAAGTAAGGCATCCTGTAATCTCAGTTTTACTTCTGGCACAGGAACCTTTGGGAGCGGGCCAGCAGCTGCGATGTCCGGATCAGAGGTGGATCCCTAGTGTATCTCACGGACTTCACATTACAGAACATTAAAGCACAGCACATGTGTGTGTGTGAAATATAAGGCTAATTAATATTTGTAACAGTGAGAAGAAAATCAACACCTCGTTTTGTAAATCAGACTTTTTATTCTGAGCTTTTGAAGAGTTAATGTTTACTTAATCAAATAGTTTTAAATGGCATCTTCAAATGATCAGAAAACATAATGTCTCATTAGACATAAATAGTCATGTCATACATGTATTGATGACTTTAACTTTACCATTCAATTTCAAGTAAATAACTTTTATTTTCAGATGTAGCTATTCTGAAAAACATGGTTAATGTAAATAGGATTGGGCTTGAAAGCTTAATTAAAGATTGCAATGTCTTTTTGGGGTTAGAGTATGTCCAATTAAAATGAGTTGCAGTTTGATTAATTGATTCTGGGTGTTTCTGCTGAGCTATTATGTTTGGAACTATCTTCCAATTAATTTTCTATCAATTTACTTGCCATGCTGTATCAGACATAATGAATTCCTGAACTTCACAAACACTGAGTATCTTGGGAAGCCAATGCCTAACCTTTCTGCGTGATGGAATACAACCCAATCTGTCCACTCGCATAGGAGTATTGAGGTCTTGCACCGAACTAAGTTGACTGGGTGCCAAGCAGAGACTGAGTTAGTCTTTACCTACTGGTCCAATCCTTTCATCACATTCATTACTCTTGGGAAGTTAGTCTAAGTGACAGATGCTACTGTCACAGAATAGGAACTGACTCTTTCCTAGACAGATTTTCCAGTGCTTTTGTGGCAGGAAGACCTTTGAGATTAAACTTTTATTTTCTAAAGGCAAATTATTCATGACACTGCTTGAATATTATTGAGGACTAATTAGGAACAACTGCCTAATGGCCTAGGAACTTGAGAGAAAGAAAGAAGTCAAGATTCTCATGCTTTCCTAGAAAGGCAAGGTTAGCAAATCTTGCCTGGCAGCGACACTGTGACAGAGGAAGACAGGTCAGGCCTAACCAGAAACCAGCTTGGGACAAGAAAGCAAGTGGGCACGAGGCTCGGCCAAGACCAGCTCAGAACAGTGAAGGGAGGAGGTGGTGCTCTGAGTATCAGGCGCTGATCTTGAGTCTGTGCCCCTGTAGCATTCCGCAGATTGATAGCCGTGAGGAAGGGTTACATAGGTTATTTGGAAGGGCTGTCAAACTGGAGGCCCAGCTTATAAAAGGACAAAGTCATGGGAGAGTCAGAAGAGGAGGATTGATTCTTTTTTTGTTCAAAAGAAGTACTGAGGCTGAAGGGGGCAGCTCATGGGAGTCGCAGGATCACAGCAGAAAGGCCAGTCGCATTTCTCCAAACCAAACTCAGCACAGAAAACATGTCAATGGTGGTAGCCTTGGAAATAAATTGGTCTACTTGAGCTTCCCATCTGTGGGGGTCACTTCCGCTCTCTGGTTTTGCCTCTACTAGGGCCCATTTTAAAGAAACTTTAGTCATATTTCAGGTCTCAAGAGACTCCATGAGAATCTGCCCTCAGTCAGTGGTCACAGGTTCCCCGCTGGACATGGCAAAACACACCTGAGACTAGTAAAGCTAACAATGACAAAGTCTCCTCACGGGAGGGAGAAGAACATACTTAAAACAAATGATGTGATTCGATTAAAGAGAAATATGACCTTTATTGTACCGAATTGGTAATGAGGGAACACACTTACTACAAAAGAAAATGAGACTGAAATAAAAATTATTCAAACATAAGGCTATTTGATATTCACTTCCCATGACTATAGTTTAGCATATCAAAAACTCAAAGTTAGAAAAAAGAAAAATTTGGAATATATTATAATTAAGAACTTCTGGCTCTTCAAAAGATAGTTACTATTAACAACATGAAAATAGAGTCAACTTATTAAATGGTAGAAGATATTTGCAGTAAACTCATATGAAAAAGATTTACTAAAAATTCTTAAAATCCAGTTTTTTTAAAAAAAAAGATAACATCAGATAAAATGAAAACAAATTAGAATAGCTATTTCATATGAGAAGGTATCCAAATGGTCAATAGATATAGCCCTTTCTCCTATTTAGCGTATTTTATTACGCAAGTATATAAAATAGGATTGAAAACTATGTTGAATGTTTCAGCAGAAAAAAGTATTACAGTAAAAGACACATTGCCATTAGTTCTCCTCAAAATACTCCCTCTTGCTTCTAAAACACTTACTGCATTATTCTTGCCACTTTCTGGAGCAGTCCTTTTCTGAAGAAATGTCACTAATTGCATGGTCGGGCCACTTCAGTGTACTGAATCCAGTACAAACATTCATCTTTCATGGAAGTTTAGATTTAGAACATGAGCCAGTAGGCGCCTGGTGCCAGATCCAGTGAAATAAAGAGGATGAAGATACACCGTGATGCTTTTCTGAGCCCGCCTTTGCATGGATGGTGCTTAGCAGCAGCATGCACCAGAATTTTTTTTGTTTTGTTTTGTTTTTGAGACAGGGTCTTGCTTTGTAGTTCAGGCTGGCCCTGAGCTCAGCCTCAAAATCACATCACAGCAATCCTCCTGCCTCTGCCTTCCGAGTGCTGGGATTACAGGCGTGAGCCACCACGCCCAGCACTGTGGTATGTGGTACTGATTGCTGCTGGGCATTGAGTCTCCATGCCCAGTATTGTATGTGGTTACGGCGATCGAACCCAGGTCCTTGTGCTTGCAAGACAGGCGCCAGAACCACTGAGTTAAATCCCCAGCCTTCACCAGATTTTCTTATTACACCTGGTGAAGACATTCACAGAAGAGGACTCTCAGAACTGCTTCAATAAGTGGCAAAAATGATGGGCTTAGTGTTGCTGAAGTAAGCAAAGTATTTTGCTAGAGATCAGTGGCAGCGTGTTTTTTACTATATATTTTTTTAAATTTAAGCATGGATTGTATACTTTGTCCACTCTTTGTATAGCAAATATAAAAACAAACAGAGGTTCATGCACACACAGACACACACATACACACACAACTACATAGAGATGTATTCTTAGTATGCCACCTTTGAAACTACACAAATACCCATTCATGGAAATATATTTTTACTGATATGGTGAGTTTCCCAAAAGATCCAATGCACAACTGAAATGAAAAACCACAGGCCTAAAGCTGCAACACTCCCAGGATTTAACATCCACCTTCACAAGCAGCATCTTGAAATTGTTTGCTTCAGATATTTCATAAGTATTTGTTCATCTGACATAACTCAAAGGCAACATAAATGATTTCTGCCTCTGTGGGGTCCTCCCTCCCACAGCTTCTGGCCACAGCATATTGAAATGAGGTGTAAGTCATTTAAATACTTGTCAGTGGAAGAATTTAGACAGGAACAAAAATTGCAGAGCTGGTTGAATAAAAATCAATTCAGGGCTAATTTAAGAAGCTTCTAGAAAAAAAAAATGCTGAGTTTACAAACCAAAATAGAAAGTGACCACTGTCACATTTCAGCTTTAACAAATGGCTGATCCTTCTCTGCCCATCATTTCTGTGGCTGAAGGATGGGAGCCCACGATAAGAGCAATCACTCTGGGCACTGAGCTCCTGGGTTCTCAAGGTCAAGGACGTAGGTTCTAGGTACTGATTAGCATCATATCACTAAACGTATTTTTTTCAAGGTAGCAGATCTGCATAAGACGCTTAAGATATGTTGTGAACCACCCAGCACAGACACCCACGACAAAGTGAAAGACCCAGCAGCAGTTAAGAAAAACAGCGGAGAGAAATGGGCAGCTGACCGGCCAAGTCAGCAGAAAGCAGTGCCACAGGACGGCCGGAGTTGTCTGGGAAGCTCTATCACCCTGAACCTCTTCTTTTCTATCTAATTAATGTTAATACTTTCCACTTGTTCATGTGAGGATTTTGTTCATTGTTATTCTTCCTTCACTGGGTAGATTAGTCGAAGATAATTGTCCTAATATTTGGAAGACAGGGACTGTTAAAAGCTTTCTGTTTCCTATGTCTTAGATCTAGGCTAACCCTCGTTTTATCTCTGAAACTCTATTTATCATTTCCTTATTCATGTTTCAACTGTCATATATAACTACTGCCCAGCTGTATCACATTTTCAAAAGTACATTCTATTTATTTTACTGGTTTTCCTGAGAAAGTAAGGCATTAATCTTGCTTCAGAGTTTCACTGTGAATTGTGCACACACCCTCTGATTGGTGTTTCGTGGAAAAGGGAAGCAAGTAATGGAGAAAATACATTGAATTCTTTCCGGTTCCACCATTGAGGTAGCCATTTCCGAGACCTTATAAAAAAGATTCATATTTAAAAATCAAAAGTTAGTAAGTGTCCTCAACATAGACATCCTCAGTGAGATGCTGAAGATAACAAATCAAAATTAACCTATATTCAAATATCTACAACATTTTGTTTATGCATATAAGTATTCAAGGTAATATCTCAAATACCTTTGCATATGCAGCTGAAAATTTTAACATTTCATATTTTTGGTATTGTAAAACAGACTTATTATTTATTTAAACTATTAAAGAAAACTTGCTATTGTTACTTTTTTGACATTACTTCCAATAACTACAATATTCATTAAACATATCTTCAGTTGTTCTGTTTCATAGGATGCAACAAATTACAATATTCTATAGCCACAAATCGTATGCAGAGTCTGAGAAACTATTGATCAGACCGTGTAATCTTTCCATTTATAACTCTGCAAGGAAAAAGAGCAAACTAGATATTATATATAACATCTCCCTAAACCTTATGCATGCAAAATGACAGGCCCGAGTTGTGCTGAGTGGATGAACCTCATGTTCAGAAGACTAAACCTGACATCTATACATCTCAATATAAACATCAAGACAAAATATATTCTAACCAACCACAGGCACAGCCTGGTATCAGAAAAGCAGCGCATCATCCTTGCTACTTTCCGATGTATCACGTTTCTATACTAACATGGAAGTGCATTTTTTTTTCACCTAAATGCTGGGGTAGAACCCAATCTGTCCTGGTGTGACTCATACTAAGAGTGTCTCAGTTTTTTCCTGTGTTAACAAGGATTGTACTTCCGTGTCATGTAGCACGTTATCTTCATTATGATCGCCGGTCTCTGGAATGACAACCTCTGTATTAGAAGGAATTAGAGTATTAGAGTATTAGACAACCTCTGTATCAGAGTATCATGCTGGATACTCTAAACTTAGTTTCCCAACCACATTTCCCTTCCCCCTTTGTTCTTCTTCCTATTTATAAATGATACTCATGCACATTTGGAACTGGGATCAGTCATAATTATTTTTAAGATGGACAGATAAACTACAAATTATACTCAAAGTTGTAAATGAGGGGAATTAAATTACCTTTTCAAGTTTTGAACCAGAAAATCAATTACACTGTATTAAAGCGGAGATTCCCAGTCACCCATGGAATCGCTGTCTCTGAGAGCAGAGTAAGACTTAACTTTGCTACATTTACTAGCACATGAAGAAACAGATTGAAGAAGATGTTCCTTCGATGGGTGATGGGTTCACACACACAACTGGAACACAGGGGCCTGGTTTCCGGTGAGAACACGGTGCTGGGGCAGGTGGGATGTCGCTGGGGGAAGAGGAGGTGGCGGAACAGTTTCTCTGGTCCCTGAGGGAGGACCCGAGAACACAGCCTGGTGAGCACATGGCCAATGGTACGTGACCTGAACTGAGGGCCAAGGAACAATTGTAATCACTGCTGCAAATTGAGATAAAGGAAGAAGACAGGAAAAGTTAATGTCAAAATAAATTAAGAACTTGGAATAGTGTGAGAAATCCAGAAATCTAAGAAGCAGCATATTGGCCTGCAGATAAAGTACTAAGAGCAATAACTGATTCGTCAGCAAGTACGTGCATCTGTCTCCATATGAACTATGTCCCAGCCTATTTTGGCATGTCTACGTGACCTTACACCACTGTTCTCTCACAGGGACGGCTGGGACAATATCCATGCCAGTCCCTCCCACCCCACTCGTTTATTACAGAGTGAGGGAAAGTTTTAAAAACACAAGCCACTTCTGTGACTTCCCTGATCCCTTAACACAAAATCTAAATTCTTTATTATGGCCTCCCAAGGTCTAGAATATGACTGTTATGGATTTGATAAGAAAATGTCCTACAGAAGCCCCATGTGTTTTGGGATAGGGCTTTTTGAAGTAATTGGATCACTGGGGCACTAGCCTCATTGCTGGATGATCTACACAGACTAGTTCACTGGCTGAATGTGCTGTCAGGAAGGGAGACCTGCTTGGAAGAGGTAGGTGATTGGGACATGGCCCAAAAGGTACCTCTCCCTTCCTGGCCCACCCTGCCAGAACCTCTCACCACACTACATGTGCCTCGGAGCCAGCCAAGCACGGCCTCCACTCCCAACCCACGCGCCAAAGTAAACTGGTCCTCCTTTAAGCTCCGGGTGCTGGACACTTGGTTCCTGTGATGGGCAAGGTCATTAATATAAAGACTTAGCATTTTTTCCCCACACCTCCCCTCACATTCATTATCTCCAGCTACATCTGTTGCCATCTGGTTCTACGAAGACCTAAAACTCATTCTCAGCACTGAGCATGATCTCAACACCGGAACTCTCTTCCTTGGATAGTTCACAGGGTTGCCTTGTGCTTCCTTTGGCCTGCGCTCCAACAGCAAGGTCCCCAGGGCACACACCTGTGGCCACTCTCCTGAAAACAGAAGCTCCCAACTCAAATGTCTTCTCATTCTACTTTTTACCTTCCACTCTTACTCTCCTGTGTGCATGTTTGTGTGTGTGTGTGTGTGTGTGTGTGTGTGTGTGTGCGTTAACATGCGTACACATACGCGTATACATAGTTTTCTTGTTTTGTTCACCATTACTGGCTGCCTCTTGACTCTCAGACTCAGAGGAAGGGAGAGAACTTTCTGGTCATAGTAAGTGCTCTATGAAATGAGCTCTAATTACTACGGAGTTTTTAGGCGTCTCTCGCCCACTGTGCTCTAATTCACTGTAACAATTTTAATTATAACTTGTCTTTCATGGGGCCTGCCTGCAGGAAAAAAATTTCTATCTACAAACTTAAGAGAAAAACAATTCTGATGTATTTGATAGTAATGTTTTAAATTGGTAATTTAATATTTTCTCGTGTAAGCACTGCTGCTTCATCAACCTGGGGCCCTTCACAGTGACAGCAACCTGCTCTGCAGGAGAAATAAAGATGAAAGCGAGTCTCCTCGGTGGTCTTTTGACAGCTAGGAGCTGTTCTACCCAATGCTCAAGTCTTTTATTTTATGACTCCTTCTTGCAGTATCACACTACATAGCATCAGGTCAACTTCTTCAGCTATCCGGAAGTCAAAGGAAGAAACTACCTACAAATCTCTACGAATAGATGTCACTTTTTTTTTTAATCAGAGATCATTTTCTCTTCCTTCTTTTAAAATTTTCTCTGACTTGGACTTACTTATAATCAAGATTTGGCTTTTTAAAACTTTGAAGTGACACGGCCGCTCTTCAGGCTGAACACATATGGAGATGTCAAAGGCCTGACTAATTGCCTCAATAAAGATACAATCTCTTTGATCCTTATTCAAATTATAGCATGAGATTGATGGCAAGAGTCTGAAGTCTATTCTGAAGCGGTTTTCTGATGTCATACCGGCACTTCATTATAACCACTGAAATCAAATTAAGGCCAGGATTCCTAGCAGATACAATATATAGTGACTTCATCTGGATGAAGTTGAAATTCATACCAAGGATAGGAGAGGTCATCTACAGGCAAACTGCAGCATATTTCACTGAAAAATTCGAGGACAATTTCAGCCCTCTCAATTTCCAAGAATGGTAAGGTTATTTCCAAGGTACTGACAGATTTTAAATTGCAATGCCTTTTGTTGTGGCCATCTCTCAATTTTTGGAACTCAAGAAATATCTATGTCAATTTCCTGAGCGAGCTGCTAGCATGGCAATAAGAGAAAAGTTATGTATTTCTTCTCAAGGGTTCTTTATTATTTCTATATCCCTAAATAAGTCATTGAATGACTACAAGATCATGATTAGAAGGTCAGGGTAGCACCTTGGTCATAGAAAGTATTCATTAAGTGCCCTTTGAGTGAGAAAAGAATGATAAATACAGAACTTCATTAGAAGTCCTAAAAATGTCTTAGTCAAAGGTCTTGGTCACAAACTAGTTTCATCTTTTGCAACAATATGAGAAGCTAATGAGAAATCATTAGGCATCACAATGTATAATGAAGGAGTTAATAATTTCTGTATAAATAAAATTCTAGAAAATGTTTGGAATATCATTTCTGCTAATTCATAATTTATCCTGCTTCACAGAATCTCTGTGTTTTTTATTTACATTAATATGTATGATCAAGAATCAAATAAGGGATAATCCTTGAATGTCATGGCCTATAAGTTCTATAAAATAATCAGCAAAGATGAAATAGAAAATAAACACATTCAGGAGAATTCCACTAGCAAGTCCATGAATACCAAGGGAATGGATTCTGGAAATACAGAGAAAACATTTGGGCACCAGTATGAAGTAGGCGATCAGGCAATCTGCACATAGGAGAAAACAGACAACATGAGGGGAAACAGCACAGGACTCAGTAAGGCCGATTAGGTTATGCATCCTGTGCTTAGCTCTTGGCCCCTATTTTGGCTTGTTTTTGATGTGGGGTCTATGGAGAGGAGGAGAGAATCACTGCTTGGCCTTGGCCAAAATTACAAGGAGGATCACTCAGTCCTGGGAATAGAGATAAATGTTTCCAATAAATGAACAGTGTGTGATCTGTAATTTTAAGAAAGCAGTGTGTGGGTTGAGGAATTGGTCACGTATGAATTTGACTCTCATTGACTGGATGGATTTCTGAGGACAAGCCAACCTCTGAGCCTCAACTGCCCTGCTGAAAAGTGAGCATAACCATTATTATACAGATTGATTATGAAGAACAGGTAAAACACCTGGTAAAACAGTCTGGCACATGGTGTTTGGTTACTGTTTATTGCTTGTCTCATTATTTTTAGAGCTGGTATTACTTTCTTTTGGTCTATCTCTGCACTTTCGTGACACAATTGAGGGGCCCATGGAGAGAACTCACCCACAAAGAGCTGGCTGTTGAGCTGTAAAAGGACATGACCGTCAGCCGGAGCAGCCTGGGTCTTTGGCAACAGTTGGTCCACTTGGATGGAGGCCTCCTTCATGTTCCTTTCCACCCTAACATGATGCCACTGGTTGTCATTGAATTGGGTGGGAGACTGTATAGAGATTTCAAAAGGCCCGTTCCCCACATCAAATGAAAAGGTGACTATCGTTGGAGCTGGAAAGATAAGAAAAGAAGACAATTCAAGTGAGTTTTCACAGCAGACATCTGAGCAGTCCATAGGATGAGGCCCGGCAGCACAAAAGACCAACCGCTGTAATTTTTACTCAAGGCGACAGTAATCTATTTAGAGGTAGGTCTTCTGATGTGAGATGAGATATCTGGTAAGATATGTAGGTTTTAAGAAATTTAATTTTTCATATTGGTAAAGAATTGAATTATTTTTCAGGAACTGAATTTATAGTATCTACATTTGACATAAAAATAATTGTTTCAATCCATCAAAGTTCAAATACATAGATTAGACAGATAAATAAGAGACATGCATGTTTATTTCATTTTATTTTTTCTTTTATACACAGGGTCTCGCTATGTAGTTCAGGCTGGCCTTGAGCTCATTATGTGGCCCACGCTGACCTCAAACTCACTGTGATTCTCCTGCTGCAGCCTCCTGACTCCTAGGATTACAGATGTATGCTGACATACATGACAAAGTTCATATAATTAAAAGGAATGTATTAAGCACTTAATATTAAGTATCAATAGACCATGAATCTACCAAAATAATATTAATCATTGATTTAAATAATTTTTAATTGCTGAGAAGTTTTTTTCAATGCTATTTCAATCTAAACTCTTCTTAAATTGTAGAAAACACCAATAATTGCCTCGAATTATCATATATGAAGTACCAGATTATTTTCTTACAAAAATGAAGTGACACTGTGGAAGAGTTTCAAAGGAACACAGTGCAAAGATTCAGCTGGTAAAGGAGAAACATGAGTTCTTTTTAAATCGGTTAAAGAATTTACTACTAAATGACAGACCCACCCTCCAAACGTCAGTGGGAAGGAGACTTACAGCGGAGCTCTATTCGTATAAAGTCCGTTATTCCCAGGTTCTCCAAAAATACGCCGGATAAGGCTGTGGTCTTAAAAAAGAAAGACACGTCCGCGCTGAGCTCTCCGTGCAAAGTCGGGAAGTGTAGGTAGGAAGCCTCGGTATTGAAGGAAGCAGAATTCCAAAATGACTCTGTTTAAATAAAACAAAAGGAAAAATTAAGAAAAACTCATGGTGTCCAATGAATGACACCCACACGCTCGCTTGGGCAGCACATATTAGAATGACCTAGAGATTAGAATGGACGTGACCCTGGCCCCTGCACAGCGAGTGACACACAGCAACTGTATTTTCTATAGTTAGTACAATTTTAAATGTCACTCAAGTCATAGTACTGCTTTTCTTTTTCCTGTTGAATATTAGTAGCAGATGACCTTGAGCACATGACTGGAGATTTCTACAGGGGTCGAAAGCCTGGATCCCTTCTGACACGGAGCAGGGATGATAACTATAGAAATAGTCTGAATATAGGAGAGCATGTCAGCCTAAATACTGCCCTCTGCCAACCTGACATTTTAAACATCTGCTAAACATTGAGAGCTTAATACTTTCATATCTTGAAAATTGAGATGCCTACTTTTTATGAAGAACAGAATCTCTGAAGAAACTAATGGTGGTTTCCATTCCCTCACACACTGCACAGTCACACTCTTTACTGTTTTCATTCATGGGCCTTGTGATTTTTGGGACTGAGGTCGGCATTCTATTTTTTTTTTGTTGTTTTTTTTTTGTTTTGTTTTGTTTTGTTTTGTTTTTTTTAGGTTTTTGGAGACAGGGTCTCGCTTTTGTGGTTCAGGCTGGCCCTGAGCTCAGCCTCCAACTCACATCACAATCCTCCTGCCTCTGCCTCCCGAGTGCTGGGATTACAGGCGTGAGCCACCACGCCCGGCACTGTGGTATGTGGTACTGGTTGCTGCTGGGTGTGGGTCTCCACACCCAGTATTGTTATG
>PVIR01007647.1:0-24492 GCA_004026965.1 Petromus typicus | reverse complement strand
GTTGACAAATGTTTAGAAAAGTCAGAAATGTTTACGAGTTTGGAAAATAAATTGAGAAGTATTAAAAAATATATAGCCTATGCAGTTTTAGTGATAATTTTTCAATACAATTTTTCTCTTTGCTTTCTTATTACTTTTTGTTTTTTTAAAGATATCTACCACTTTTCTTTTGAAAAATGTTGTGAATGTCATATAACGAAAATATGGGAAATAAAATATAGATGCAGTAGCATGAGCTGACAGGAGTGAAATCTAATTGAATATCGGTGGTTGATGAGGAGAATTATCTGAGAAATGAACTGTGCATCACGGGTGCCAGCACCGGTGCAGCACATCGAGCAGGAATGGAGTTATTCAGGTGACACCACGGCCTCCACATGTATCCCTCACACCAGATAAAATCCTCCTGCAAGTGATCTTCCTGGAAGAAAGACCCTCTGCAGTAGGAAACAGTCTTTTCAAAATAACAGTTCTTCAATGCAGTAGAGAACAAAGATCAAGCTGGTTAAAAATCACGAACTTCCCTCTGCTTCTGCATGTTCCTCAGATTTTAATTTATTTTCTATAAAGTCTGGTGAACATTACTTACATCTCTTTTTACTTTTTCTTTTTTTTTCTTGTGGACCTAATTCCAAAGGCAATTCTCTATTCATATGTGGACAATTTCAGGGCTGAATTTATTCAGCTAAGAATCTATTTTAAGAGCTTGTTTTCCCTCAGAGTCGAGTGAAACTATACTTTATCTGTAGCATGCCAGCTCTATATTTTATGTCCTTTTTACAGCTATTTCTCTGCTAGACACTTTGACATTTGGGGAAGAATGCAAGAAAATGAGGAGATGCAGACTATCGAGTCAGGGATTATAGCACATCTGTGTTCTTAATGAGTCTTCCATGATCTGTTTTCAGAAGGAATTCGCTCCCTTTCTATCCCATGTTATATGTGAAAATTAAAATAAGCCTATTACTTTAAATTACAAAATATTACTAAATCTTATTTTTGCCTGATAAGAAAGGGAACATTCAGAATTGCATAATGGTTCACATTAGATAATATAATTATAAAACATTTCATTTGCTTCCTATTGTCTCATAACTAACCCAATAAGCCATCTTCCAGAAGACTTCTGGGAAGTGGTTGAAACAGAGGAACAGTTCTTTGAATTGCTACTCTCTGTACAACGAATGCTTCCATGGTAATGAAAACAATTCGTTACTTTAGGTAGCTAAAATGCTCTCACACACATAATAATATGTTTTGTTCAGTTAGCAAACCTTATTGTACATACTCACAATAGGTAGAAAACGAAGCGAGGGCATTTTATAGGATTAAAAAGATGCTGCTAATTCAAAACAATTACAAAGAAAGCAAAGGCCAGGATGTATATAATCCGAGTGTTAATGGCACATGATATCTCAGCTCTTTAGCCATGGTGCTGAGTAAGAAGCACTAGAAAATCTGTGTCAGACTCTGAGGAAGGAGGGGAAGGTGGAGCCCAGGAAGAGCTCTGCAAGGTGAGCAGGGGCGAATGCAGGAGGCCCTTCACAGAGGTTGGTATGGGACATGCACCACAAGACTATCTCAGCTGCACCAGATGCACATCTAACGCAATTGTCCCAGAAACAACTCATCAGGATGTGGTGTTCTAAGTTTATAATAAATTAATAAGAAAATAATTAGCAATCAATTTATGTTTGCTACTAAATCCAATACTGGAAATTTGAAATTCCTTTGAAAATTCCATTTTTATCTTTATTGTTAGAAAATTTATATGTGTGTATATCTATCGAGATTCATAGTTATTTATATTAAACAAGAAGATGTACCAACCCCATGTATAAAGTTATCTTTTAAAGAAAGTCATTTTAAAATGGGTAGCTAAGGGTCGATGATTTAGCTCAGTGGTTCTGGCGCCTGCCTTGCAAGTGCAAGAGCCTTGGTTCAATCCCTGGTAACCACATACAACAATGCTAGGCGTGGAGACTCACACCCACCAGCAATCAGAATCACATACTACAGTACTGGGCAGGGTGGTTCACACCTGTAATTTCAGTAGGCAGAGGCAGGATTGCTGTGAGTTCAAGGCTGAGCTCAGGGCCAGCCTGACTTCCAAAAGCGAGACACTGTCTCAAAAAAATTAAAAAAAAAAAAAAAATGGGCAGGTGAAATGAACAGACACTCTCAAAGGAAGCAGGAAAAACAGCTAAGAAACATATGAAGAAATGCTCAACATCACTGGTCATTTGAGAGATGCAGATGATAACAACACGAAGATTTCACCCCACTCCACGAAGAATGGCTGCTGTCTTAAAATTAACCAATAAAAAATGCTGGCAAAGCTTCAGGGAGAAAGCAACTCTTCTCCACTTTTGGTAGGAGTGTAGATTCGTGTAACCACTGTGGAGATTCCTCAAAAACTAGGATTAGAGGAGCCATTTCACGTTGCTATTCCCCTGCAAAGTATATACATGAAATAATTAAAAGATTCATATCACAGCAACATCTGTCCTCCCATGTTTATAGCAGCTCAGTTTGTGATAGCTAAATCTTGGAAACAGCCCAGTGCTCATCAACCAGTGACTGGATAAAGAAGATGTAGTTTTTTTTATAAAATGAAGCATTATTTGGACATAAAGAATGATAAATTTGAGTCATTTATATTTAAATGGATGTACCTTGAGTACATGCTCATAAATGAAACAAATAGGTCACAGATGTGTAAATACCATATCTTTTCACTGGTATGAGAAACTGAAGATATAAATGAGTTCTAAAATGTAGAAAGATATTATGAAATAGAAAATATTCAAAGGGAAAGAAGGAGTAGGACTAAGTAAAGAAGGGAAAGATAACGTTTGATGGTTTAAAAAAAGAAACAAAGCTTATGTATATTGGGGGGTGAGAGGTTGTAGGGTAGATCGGGGAATGGGAAAAATGAGAATTAAGTTGTGTCATGTACTGATACAAATTCTCAGTGTCAATTGTGATCATGATGTGTATATAAAATGTACCAATAAAATCAATTTTAAAAATAAATAAAAATTTTAAAAAAGAAATCCATTTAGGAAAATTAATTTAGCACTAAGTTAAGCTTATTTTTACTTATGGTTGTGCTATTCTTTCCATGAATGTCTCATGAAGAGGAGAGCGTTTTTAAAAGAAAGGATTTGTCAAGAAGAAGATAGAGCAGCGATTTTCTGGGGTTGGAAGGTTGAGGCAACTGAGGGAGAATGAGGACAGGATAAAACTTTTAAAAATTTTTGAAATATCAATGTAAAAAAATGGCTTAGCAGAGAAATGTGTTCTAAATATTTATGAATCACTAAAACTAAGCTGGAAGATGCAGCTTTCTTAACAGAAATAAAATTCTCAGATTAATTACATGTTGCTCTTTTGGAACACAATCACCTATATGTTGTTTGCTTTTTTTTTCCTTTCAAATTCACTGGTTCCTCTTTAGCACTTCTATGATTGTTTTCAACTATTTATGAACCTCAATAGAAATCCATATACGCAGAATGAAGTGAAGAAAATGAAATCTAGCTGGAGATAATTAGAGTTTGCGGGCTGCCGATCGGTACAAAGGAACAAGGCTGAGCACAGCTGTTTGCAGGGAGTCAAGTCCCCGCCGTCCCTCCCCGCACACTCCACAAGGTGGTGCGCCAAGGGCATCGCGGGGTGGCGGGGTGGGGGGTGGGGTAGAAACTGCCTCTGCAAGGCGAGAATTTCACAGCCTCTAAAGAAGTTATTTTCATCATTATTCTTATTTTGGTTCTGTGCAGAACTGTTTTGATATTAATAGCAAAGGAATATGTATATGCTCTACTCGAACAAGTCCATGATTTTATTTTAGAATTAGGACCACTAGAATTTTGGACAAAGCATCCCGTTCCTTTTTGTCTAGGCGTACGCGGATGTATAGAATAGCAGAGGAGAGCGAACTGTGTGTAAGTTTTCCCTCACATGGTCCTGCCGGCGCTCCCGTGAAGAGTCACGTGGAGCTGAAGCAGGTGCACAGAGGTGAGAGGCACCAGAAGGGCGTTTTTCCAAGCGCCACCTTAATATTTATTTCAAGCAACTTGTATGGAAATCACGAATGGAAATATTTTAATATACAGGGAAGAGCACGTTAAAATTCAAGATAAATCCACCCTTCCCAAGATCAATTCCCTCCATTAGCACACATAATCACGCGATCAAGCTTGGGCCTGGTTATCCTTCTGCGAGGAGGGGCAGCCTCCACATCGCGGTTGTAACCTAATTCGGCTCTGAGGAGGACTCGAGGGCCATTCGGGACCAAGCGAGGCAAAGCCAGGAAGGGCCGAACTGCTGAACAGCTTTTCACTAACCACACAGTGAAACGCACAAACAAGTGTGACCGCTTTGTGTACAGGGTTAAAGTCAAAACTAACTTGCCATTCAGATTATTATCTTAAAAATATATTCTAGCACTCCAACTGACTTCACTTGAGAGCTCTTAATATCTTTCTGGGTTAATGGCTGTAGAGACTTTATGCGATGGGTATTATCATTTCTACGCAGGTGCATCTATGCTTTAGCCATTAGAGCCTATTTGGTATTTGTTCTATGCTCAGAGAATACTTTTATTTATTAATTAACTTGATAAAGTATTTTACTAGGCAGTAACAATCAAAAAATAAAAACCAGAAAAAAATAAATAAAAACCAGTAAACTACTCATTACTTACTGTCAATGACTCCTGCATATGAGAGTTAATCACCATTTTGTGTATTATTTGGTGTAAATACATGCAGCTTTTAAAGAACACACAATGTAAATACATATTGGGCATAATGCAAAATGTGAGTTCTACATACTATTCTGTAGCAGGCTGTGGTGGCATTTGGGAGGCTGAGGCAGGATTCCCAAAAGTTCAAGGCCAACATGGGCTACACACTGAACTCAAGGACAACCTGAACTATATAGTGAGACTCTCAAAAATACATACTTACATACTTGCTTAATACATACTTACTTACTTGTTAATCACACTGTATCCCCAATGCTCATGCCACCCCATGCTCTTGTAGGATAATTTCATATCCTCCCTCTTCCCAAGCATTTAGCATCTCTTTTCTGACCCTTGGACTTCTCTAGTGATCTTCTGTAAGACAAGAAAGGGAAGTCAGCACCTACGCTGACTTCACCCTTCACCATCTGCTCTGCACTTGTCCCTGTTACAATGGATCGGACAGGTGTTCCTACTCCAAGACTTTCTCCACTGGGTCTCTCCTATCAGTACAAACATGTTATTAATTCTCTGGCCTTAGAAATTTCATCCTGTCATAGTACTTTTCTTCCCAACCGACCCCCAAATTCTCCATTTTTCCCTCTTCTCAGTTTGCTTCCCATGGAACCTATCCCAGGCTCTCTTTTCCCCAACACTTTTCCAAGTGTGCCTTTGTCAAGGTCCCTAATAATTTCCGCTGAGCTTATGCCACTAGCTCAATATCATCTTCCTTAAGCTCTGAACCACATTTGACATGGTTGAGTATTCTCTCCTCCTTGAAATACTTTCCTTCCTTAAAGTCTAGAACATGCATACTTTCCTACCTCATTAGTTGGTATTACAATTCTCGATTTTCTCTCTTCCTCTTCATGCCTTGGACCTCTCATTGCTGATATGAACAGGGCTCTGTCATAACAGGCTCCAGGTAGTCTGTCTAGAGGCTTGAAATACACTGATGTCTTATGAGCATTTGTCTAAAGCCCAGAACTCTCAAACTGACAACTCTGCCTCTCACTGAACAGCTAATGACACCTCATTCTCCACACATCCAAACACTGAGCTCTGTATTTTCCAGTGCAATTCCTCAACCCCAGAGGTGATCAATCCCCTTTCTGTCACTCAGTTTTATCCTTCTAGCTGATTATTAGACCGAACACTTGGGAATCATGTTTTTGCTTTTCCTTTTGCAACCTGTATCAATGCCTTAGCAGATTTTGTGAGTCCTCCTCTTAACTACACCCACATCACAGTTCTCCCTGTCATGGCTCTGGTCCAAGCCACCATGACCTCTTAGCTGGAGTAAGTAACACGGCCCTTGCTGTGGCTCAGTCTCACTAAACATAAACCACATCATACCACATCCCTACTCAGAGCTCTACTTCTCTTCAACCTCGCCACAGTTGATCAAGGTCCTCCGTGATCTGACTGTCAGGTTCTTCCCTGACTTCCACTATTTTCCCCTTGTTTTCTTGTTCCAAACACTTGGACCATACACTGTTCCATGAACACATCAACTGTCTCCCCATCTCCACATGGTAACTAGGCTGCTTCCTCTGTCCAAGGTGCTCCTTCAAAGACAGACACTCGCCTTGCTCTCTTACTTTCTGCAGGATCTTTATTCAAGTGCCACTTTCTTGCTGAAACTTCCATAGTCATGCTCTTTAAAAAATCACAATCTTCTGCATTTTACTTTCGTCAGAGCTCTTCTCAGTATGTATCACACTACACCTTACTTCTTTACTGTCTCTAAGAGAACCTAAGAACAAACGAGGGAGGAAAGTATTTTATCTATTTTATTCATTGTTCCATTGTTTCCCCCTTTTCTTTCTGTGTGTGTGTGTGTGTGTGTGTGTGTGTGTGTGTGTGTGCGTGTGTAGAAGGCACTGCATTATGAAGGATATCAATACTTATCTGTTGAGTACCATTATAAGGTTTTCTTCATCTTAGCCATCAGAAGGCACAGAATAAATCCAGTTTGGTCATGTTATATGCATGATAACAAATCCTCTCAGATGTTGTTGTTAAACACATAGAAAGAAGGAAGAAAAGAGAGAAGATGGAGAAAGAAGGAAAAAATGATGAAGAGGATATGGAGATAAGGTGAAAAAAGTTTTAGGAAAATTAAAGAAAACAAACACGATGAGATAAAATGAATTGTGCAAATTAAAAAGAAATTCCTAATGGTGGATGATGATCAGGAATAGTGGAGCCAACAAAATTATATTATCTTATTATCTGTTAAAATGGAATTGATCCCTCCTTTTTTAATGGCTTGTGTGTAGTCTGCCAAATGGAAGAGAAGTCTGTCAAATGGAACAGAAATTAACCAAATCACTAGTCAATATCTTTTTGCAATCTGAGCATCTAAGTTCTGCCGAGTTATTTATTGCTTATGTGCATCTTTGATTATTTAATGCATTCTGGGCAGCCGTGATTTCTCAGACAGCTACACTTGTCAATGTAGACAAAATGAAGAAACTAACTTCAGTGACTCAAGAACTTCTTGGGACAAGAAACACAGAACAGTTTTTGCTAGCTCTGTAGGTTTTGGACGTGCTTTGATTAACCATTAAATTGCACTGCAATGAATTAACTGAGAAAATTTACATTTAGTTAAAAAGGTTGAAAAATTCACCATCAAAGAAATACAAATATTACTTTGTTCACATTAACAAACTAAGTGCAGAAATTTAGAAGATATTTGGAAGAATTCTTTAAAGTGTGCACAACACATTCTTTTTACCACAGCACATTCTGCTCAGTTTAAAAAGAACACCAACTATACAACACTCAGATGCACTGTTCCCAAATTATCATCATTCAGGCTATTACTCTTTCGAGTATTCAGACCAAAAAAAAAAAGCAAGTCACCTAAAAGGTAGGAAAATCAGTATGGTCTCAGATTTCTCCACAGTATTCAATGCCAGAAGATAAAAGAGTACTGTCCACAAATTTCTAAGGGAAAGAAAATGTCTGCAGCCTGGTGTATTGTTTTCTGTTAAGGCAACAGTCAGACATCCCTCAGTTTGAAAGAACTCTGAGAATAAAGTACACAAGAGCCTTTATTGTAGAAAGAAAATTCAGAAACAAAACCTGCTTTATAATGGACTATAGTGAACCAAAAAAAAAAAAAAAAAAACACTCAAAAAAAGCTGCAGAAGCCAAGATGACGAGTCCTGCAGTGCAGATACAGTGAGATAATGTGGATCACTGGACAGGTCACCAAATATGAACCCACAATACCAAAGCAGCTCCCAGAGGTGAGATCTAGGTCAACCATATAGCCTGAAAATGCCACTCCTGGGTATATACTCAAGAGAAATAAAAATTTTCCCACAACAATAAAAACGGGTCTGCAACTTATACATGGATGGTCATAGCAGCTATCTATAATACTCCAAAGGTAACCAGCCCAAACATCCACCAACCAATGAATACATGAACATACAGAAACATAATGTAGGGCTGTCTATCCATGTGATGAAATACTATTTGATCTTTTTAAAGAAAAAAACAAGTACCGATATACGTTTTGACATGGATGAGTCTCAGCACTATCTAGAAAGAAGCAAGTCACTAATGACTATATATTTTGTGCTTTATCTCCATGAAATACCCAAAGTAAGCAAGTCTATAAAGATAAAGAGTAGATCAATGGTTGCTTAGGGCTGAGAAAGGGCCAATAGTGAAATGAGAGCATCAGCTACCTGGGAAGTTTTATGTGGAGTTTGGTGGAAAATTTCTCAAACTGATTATGGAAATAGTTATACTGCAAAATACTAAAATATGATTTAACTGCATGTGTTCAAGAGGAGGTTGTAGGGCATGTGAATTACATCTCCATAAAGCTGTTACCAAAAACAAAACATCAAAAATTAGCTTTATATTCTATAGAATACAAAGCAACCCTTGTTTTTAAGTACAAGGACTCTCACGGAAAAATAACACTTATGTGTTTTCTATAGAGAAAAGAGAAGGAAAATACAAACTACCTGATAATGAAGTCCAAGAAGAAATTAATCAAAATCAAAAGCATTCGAGAAGGAGAATCTAATAGGGCTAATCGTTAACATTTAAAAATAGGCAGCTATACAAATAATAGCACAACCAGTAAAAACTGGTTAGTAATTAATGTTTGTTCAAGTAAACAAAATGGACCATAAAACAATCCTTTCTCTAAGAAAAAGAAATTGTTTGACTTTTAAAAAGGAATTGTATTATTGAGTGAATTTTAATATTAAGGAAAATTATGTTCTTAAATGAAATCACTTTGACTGCCATGGAGCGGGTATATTAAAAAGAAATGGTTCACATGGAACTAGATGTTCTTTGTACTATGTGTTTTTTTAAAACACAGAATGCTTTTCAATATACAATCCTGTCATTAAAGTATATATTTGCTTACCATTTAATTGCTTATACAATCAAAAATGCATTCCTGTTTCTTACAATAAACAAACGATAAGTTTCTTTAGACGTAGATGATGGATCATTCTCATTCTTTATAAACTGCTATTTATTGATTACCTTTCATGTAATAGGTAATGTAGTAGGTACCAGGAACACAAAAATAAATGAGCAATGGACCCTGCCCTTGAAGACCTCAAATATAATTAAAAGTCGGTATGCAAAATATATCTTTGTAATATGCTCAACATTTTTTTCCTCATAAAGAATGTAGGATTTTATCCTCTAGAGGACTGTGGAAGGCTTCACAGAGGAAAGGTTTTAGTCTGAGTCTGAAATGTATGATGGTTAAGCTTTGTTGTTGATTTCATTGGCTTGCGACTAGCCTAAATATTAGTAAAGCACACCTCAGAGTGTACCTGGGTGGTTCACACAGGCATGGCTGTGAGCCTCTCCTCTCTTGGATCTCTTGACCCTTTCCTGTCTGGCACTGTTCCCCTAAATTAAACCATTCTGCTCCATCATGCCCACACCCAAAATGTCCCTGCTTTGGAGCTCATTTACCATGGACTGAATCCTCTGAAACTATGCATTAAATTCAACCTCTCCTTAAAGCTGTGACTACTGGATATTTGGTCCTAGTGATGAGTAAACTAACACAAAAAGATTCAGTAAAAGAACTAAGGAGATTTTACAGATGACACGGTGTGATGGTTTAGATATGACATGTTCTTCAAGGCTCATGTGTTGAAAGCTTGACTCCCAATTCAATGGTGTTTACAGGTTGGGCTTTGGAAAATCACTACAGCTTAAGGGCTTTAATGTAATCAGTGAATGGTTTCGTTGATAAATTTTTATCAATTTAATCATAATTTGATGGCATTTTGGGGGAAGCAGTGAAGAACTTTAGGAAATGGGGTCTAGCTGTAGGAAGCAGACCACTAGGAGAGTTCCCGAGAGAGAGGAGGTGTGTCCCCAGCACCCTCTTGCTTGTGCTCTCTGCTTCCCAACTGCCACACCCCAAGCAGTTTTGCTCCTGCACATCTTCCCTCTGACGATGTGTTGTCTCAACACAGAGCCAGGTGATCTTAAGCAGAAATCACTGAAGCCATGAGTCAAAATAAATTTTTCTCCCTCTAAGTCATTGTTCTCAGGTATTTTTTCACAGAGATGGAAAGCTAACTAAGAAAAGGAGAGCAAGCAGAAAGAAATTGAAGATGGACACCATCGTAGGGACCAAGGAATCTTCCTTGTGCTGCAAGATCCACAGAATAATAAAAGTCCTTGTAGATATCTTCCTCTTGCATGTTAAAAATCAGTGTTCATCCTATCTCTCTTCTCTTTCTCCTTGAGACACTTTGGCCCTATCTCAACCACCCTTGGTCCACTTTGGACACAAACCTACCATTGATCTAGACATGTAGTTCTCAAGGTATAACCAGAGATTGCTATGCTTTGTCTCTCTTCTCTAATCCAATGCAAACTGATGCTTTTGTAAAATAGGGCAAAAATACGTCCTAGAGAAATGGAAGAGGAAAAACAAAAGCATGCAAAATTCCAACCCAGTTAATTTTTATCACTACTCTCAACAGATATAAATTACTCTACCCAACTGACATAATATTTCTAAAGATGTCCTCTGAATTTCTGTGCTAACCTCATCTTTCATTGGCAACACAAAATTTCCAGATGGGCACCAGCCTATGACTCACACTGGCTCAGGGGAGACTAAACATGGTGGCCCATGGGCCGGCAGCAGCAGCATATAGAGCTTGTTGGAAATACTCCTTCTACCCTTCCAGAATCAGAATCTCTGCAGATTAACTATGGTGTCTGTGTTATAACTAGCGCTCAGGTGATGGTAACACATGCTGAAGGGGAGGAATGGTGGGTTCAAAGGACTCTGTGGTGTCTCAAAGATAAAAATGTTCTCCCTACTCCCCTCCTAGAAGCCTGAACAGACAGAAAAGTCCACTGGGGAGCCCTCTCACTTGACACTTTTCTGCCAACTGGTGAACTGGGGTGTCTTCTCTTTATTCTTCCCTTGACCTCTTTGCATTTAAAGTTAATATAAGTTAGAACATTTTCCAGCAAGATTCAAGAAGTGTCCTAGAATAATGGAAAATAAGCATGCTGCTCAAACATTCATTGTGTTGAGTGTGCATCTGGGGATTTTTGTTTTGTTTTCTTCGATTTGTTGATACTAGGGGCATTGAGCCCTGGGCATTCATACTAAGCTACATCAGCAGCCTTTTTATTTTTTATTCTGAGGTAGAATCTTGCTAAATTTCTCAGTTGCCTGGTCTGAGCTTGAACTTGTGACCTTCCTGCTTCAGCCTTCCAGAGTGCTGGGATTACAAGCATGTGCCACCATGACAAAATATTTTTTTAATAACTCAATTTTTAAAATCAAGCAAACATAACCATTCCTATTATCACTTAGCTTTTTTAAAGAAGTCAGACGTATTGAAGGATCATTTACATAAAGTAAAACTGGACCATTTTGTGTACAGCTGTAGCTAAAACAACAAAACTACCACCACACTCAAGGTACAAATGTTCCCTGTACCTGATACAAGTTCCCATAGCCCCATGGTAAGACTGGTGTCACTCTGAAGGCCTGAAAACAGGCCCGTGACTGTCCCTACACGTCTGGCTTTTCCAGAGCATCTGACAGGTGGAATTACTCAAAGCATGTTACATTGTCTTTTGAGTCTGGATCCTTCCAGAGAGCCTAATGCAGGCAGAGGGGGTCCGCATGGCTGTGAGGCCAGCAGTCATTTGGTGTCTTTCATTGCACATGGTGGGTATGAGAGTAAATCAGAACTGTAGTCATTCACTGACTGACGCACATTTAGGTGTTTGCCAGCTTTAGGAACTATGAATGAAGTTAATATGAACCTTTCTGCACAAGTTTTCATTTTTCTAGGACAATATCTGAAGAGGGGATTATCAGGTCACTCAAACATTGTAAGATAATGCTCAATTGTATGAGAAATACCAAACTATTTTTCAACAACTTTACAGTTACAGATGAGGGTTCCAGTTGCTCTGTGTCTTGACTAATACTTGGGAAAATCAGTTTTATTATTTTTTTTTTAGTTAAGATACTCTAAAATTTGTATATCACTATTTCATTGTGGTATTATTTTACATTTTATTAATGACTAACAATGTTAAGGATCTTTTTATGTGCTTCTATCTTCTCTGACAAGGGAGTATGTGCAATCTTTTGCCCATTTGTAAATTTGATTTTACTATTATGAATTATTTCACTGGAGGAGAATTATTTTTGTATTTGGGTACTAACCTTTATAAAGTGTGTATTTTCCAAATAGAATGTAAGCAATTATATACTAATGACATGTACTAATTAAAAATAATTATCTCCAGTTCTTATTATGTTTGGTTTTCTCATAGGTAGGATGTTTGAATTGCTACCTATTTTTCCTACCTACACTTCTTCCAGGGTGTGCGTGAGTCATTTTCTTAAGTCATTTAAAAAACACATATCTCTTAAAAATGATATTTTAAAAGAAAACATAGTATCATTTAAAATAGATTTTAATATCAGTGAAACCTAATTTATGTTTTATAAATTTTATTTTATGAAATGTTCTTTATATCTAGGAAATGTATATGCAACCCACAGTTATTAAAACTTTCTCTTGTACTTTCTTAGAGAAGTTTTATCATTTGAGATTCTATATTTAAGTTTATAATCACTCAAGTTAATTTTTGTAACTAATTCAGAAATGAGCTTCTCTCTCCCCATCTCTCTTTCAAATAAATTCTAATTGTTCCACCACATTGTCTTAAAAAGGACTGTGATTTCATCCCTGAGTTGCTTGAAAGCTTTGTCAAAAATCAATTCCTAATGAATATGTAAGTTTATTTCCGGGCTTGCTGTTCTGTGCCATTAATCTGTCTATCTCCATATCAATAATTCTCAAACTTATTTTTTAGTTATTTTAGTTTCTTTGCTTTCCCAAATGCATTTTACAATAAGCATATCAATTTCTACTAAAAAAAGAAAAAGGAAAGAAAAAAGAAAGGGAAGAGGAGAGGGAGGGAGGGAAGCAGGAAAAACGCCCTATTGGATTTCAATTGGGTTTACATTCATTCTATATATCAGTTTGGAAGAGACTGACATTTCAGTGACAATCACTCAAACTCATAAATACAGTTTTTTGTTTGGTTCTTTATTTTTTCATTCGTATTTTGTAATTTTGTTATATTAATGCCAAATAGCCCATACTGTTGAAAAAAACTCTAAAAGTACTTTTTAAATTTCAGTTTATAATTTTTTATTATGTGCATATAGAAATGCTTCCTACTTTTGCATAACGGCCTTTTATCTGTGACTTTGCTAACATTTACTCTATTCTAGAAATGCTATAGACAATCATGTCACCAGGGAATAGAAACATTTTGTTTCTTCCTTCCTCTACTATGTGACTCATATTTCTTTTCTTAACTTATTGCCTGTACTAGGGTAACCAGCACTGCGCTGAACAGGAGGGGTGAGGAGTAACATCTCTGACTTGATATTGAACTTAGGTAAAACATATTTCAATCTTTGACTCTATAATAAGACATCATCTATCAATTTTCACAGATGCCCTTTATAACATCAAGAGAGTTCCTCACTGTTGCACTATCACTGTGGAAATCAGTATGGAAATTGAAACACACTACAAATTTCATTTGACTCAGCCATTTCTCTCCTAGGTATCTTTCTAAAAGAGTTAAAAGCATCATATAACAATGATTCATCCATACTCATCTTTATAGCAGCACGTTAAAACTTGGAAATGGCTCATCTGACTTTCAACAGATGAATGAATGAGAAAATATGGTATTTACACACAATGGAGTATTACTCTGCCATAAAGAAAGATAAATTTGAGGTATTTGTAAAAAAAAAAAAATAGATGCACCATGAGACCATGATAGTAAGTTAAATAAATCAAACATCAGTTTAAATATCACATTCTTTCTCTCCTAGGAGAAGTCCTCAATATAAGTAAAGGGCAAAATCAAAGACAGACTCTTGGAAGTAGGGAGATAGCTTTCTCCTATTTTAAGAGGAAGAGAAATCAAGAGATGGGGGGAGATGGGAGGAGGATGAAAAAGAATCAAGATGTATTATGTCCATGTACCATCTGTACACAAGGAACGCCAACATTATGATTTGCAAACATAAACAAAAAAACAAAGAAGGAAGAGGATCCAGAGATGGATGGAGGAGGAGGAAAAGAAAGGAAAGGAGGTTTAAACAAAGGAATTAGGATATATCACATTAACATGTATTACATACATGTACCAGTTCTCCACAAAGAATGTAAGCAATTATATAATAATGACATGTACTAATTAAAAATAATTATCTCCAGTTCTTATTATGTTTGGTTTTCTCATAGGTAAAATGTTTGAATTGCTACCTACTTTTAATATATTTATTGATGAAAGTTATTTCCATATTCACAAATAAATGTAAAATGGTAGTATTTGCTAAGATTGTGTCTATGGCACAACTTTCAAAGATAGTTTTAGCATTCTAGTCTTAGAAAATACCTACCAATTTCTATGACCTCTAACATCAATCATAATAGCAGCAGTAAAGAAACTTAAGATCTATCTATGTTTAAAACAAAATGAGAAGGATCTGGAAATAAAGATGGCACCAGTTAATTAGGGGTAACCTGGTAGGTCTCATTCATGTCTTACTTATGTTTCCTTTTTCTCAAAGTTTCTTTTTTCTCCTGTAAAGATGTGGATAGATATAAAATTTCCAACACCTCTGGTTTCCAAGAGAAAATGAAAAAAAAAATCTTCTTTTATGCTTAGCTCTCCAGAGAAAGAGTAAACATCTCTCATTTAAACAAATACTAATAATTTCATTCAAATCAGAAAGCCAGAGGTCATCCCCAAAACGCTGATTCTCGATTTGTCATCCAAATCGCACTGAATGTGTCTATCTAGCTGATCCCCTTCTTCCCTCTACCCAAAGCAAGTCCTCCTCATTAGCCCTTATTCTGTGTCAAAGGTCACTTTATTGGCCTTTAGGTTTAGTACCTATTTTGAACCATACAAATTAAACTACTTTTCAGCCTTACTCAGTGACCAGGCCTGCCTCTCTGACGAGCGTGTATGTTCGTCTGCTTTAAGGCCCACAGGGCAGGATTCATATCAGTCAGCCTCATATTTACCCAGTGTACTTTACTAAGAAAGAAAACTGTACATTTAAGGACACTGAACCACAAAGGTGCAGATTTCCCAGCTAGAGAAAAGGGTATTTACTCCTGTCCAGTCATCGCTCTCCTGACTGAGGAGACTGGGAGAAGTTAGTCCTGACCTCTTGAGAAGATAAGCCTCGACCTTAAAGGCAGAGTTAGAAGACAAGAAGTCCATGTGCTCAATGGCTGCTTCATTAATACATCAGAGATTAATTCAGTGCCTCTTAACACCGGATAGTGAGTGTAAATGCTCAGTGCTGACCCTGGGGCCTTCTCCTGGGTTATGGTCATAAGAGGTGGATGCTCTGCTTTCCCCATCTCAGCATGACTGACACCTGCTTGGCAGAATCCCCGGCCTTTCTCCCTGGAGGCCAGTCGCACCCACGTCCGGAGGTGACAACCCAAAACATCTCTGCGCATTGCTAAATGACCACCGTGGGGATGGGCACCTCGGATGAAGAATCATTGCTCCAAAGAAGTGGATATTATGCAATTACATTCACAGCAGTTTGGGGACAGGAAGTTTTCAGGGACGGAATCGGTAATGGTCCCAGCAGAGCATACTGATCCCGGGAGTGCGGCAAATGGGAAAAGGGAGACAGTGAAGCCGGCCTGGCATTAAGATCGGCGCACACGTGAAAGCTGCACAGGCCGTGCGCAACTTCTCTGCAGCCGCGACAAATCTCCGCGCTCCCCGGGTGCATCCTGAATTTAAACTTTCCTCTCTTTGCACATAATCTCTCTCCACAAAATATCCTCTGTCATCCTCATGTGGCTGCATGACCGTGGCAGACAGGAAGTAGAGATGATAAATACCAGCAATGGCGGTATAACAGCAGACAGTTTTATATCATGTGTATATAATTTTTATAGGCCAGCACCATCTTTGCCTTTTAACTAAGCAGCTTCGGCTATGTCTGCCTCTATATCTCCTGAGCAGTCAGATCCTCTCTCCTGCTGCAGAGCCCCAGAAGGAAATTTTATTCTAGGATAATACACTTTCATTATAAACCGATATTTCTTCTATTTTCTTTTCAAGTTCTGGAAATACTAGATGCGCCCATAATTAATCCACCTACCTCGAAGCCGACTGATTTCTGGGAAGTTAATGATCTGTGAACGAATGCATATGCTCATTCCATTCCCTGCTGAAAATATGTATGTTGTGTTTATAAACAACGTAGGAATTCTGAAGCCGTGACTTAGCATGTTAATACACTGAATATGAGACAAAGTATCCTCCTTGGTTTAAAGTCAACACATACACACAAACACTCACACAAAAAAATTAAAAGTTGAAACACATTTGATCAAGTTGACTTTTAAGTCGATTGATGTCTTCGTTTGACCCTAGGCCTAAGGGTAGGAAATTCATATGAATTCTAAACAATTTCAAGGCATTCCTAGGTAGATAGTGGCATGCAGACATTTAGGAATGTTTGAATGCGTTGAAGAACCAATCACATCCAAGATCCCATAGGTTTCTTCCGCTCTGAAGCCAACCAGCATTTGCCATCTCTAGCACTGATCACACATTTTGCGTTTTGTGGGGATGCTTGTTTGTTCTTGACTGGCTGAAAGAAAATTTCCAACATTACTGATGGGTTCTCACAGCAAAAGTCCGACCAGTTGTCCTGTGGTAGAAACACATGCTCAATAAGACTCTTCAGACACGTTCACGGAACACTGAGACTACTTACTGTCTCCCCGGCAGAGCAGAGGCCCCAGTTTATAAGCCACTTCAGAGTGGGGCCGCCCTGTGTCCGAAATCACTATCTTGGTTACTGGCAGATGCTCTTTATATGAAAGGAATCCGGTGTCATTGGTCCTAACAACAACAACAAAAAAGGAACAACAAAACAATTGTTAAAATTATTCTGATTACTGCAACTCTAAAATCAATTATAACTCTTCTTGCATTTCAAAACCAAGCTGTTCTAAGCTAAACCTTCACCTTTATCACAGAGTATGTATCCAACTGCCCACTGAGGCATATAAAGTATGCTAGCATCTTATTGTCTCTTACAGACATTAAGATGTAAGATACAAAATACAAATTAGATATATAATAATATAATTTTGAATGCAATTGGAGATTTTTAAATTCAGTGAGCCACTCCATCTATTTGTTGATCAAAATGGTTAATCCACTAATATTTAGTGTCATGACTGACCCTGGAACTTAGGCCCAACATTTTGCTATTTGTTGGTTTTTGTCACATGACTTCTTTTATTTCTGTTCCCTCTTGGTTGCCTCATGCCAGTCTACTGCACAGTGCTTCACATTCAACTTTATTTAACTTTTTGGCTAACATTCTGTTAATTGTATTTTAATATTCACTTCAGGAAATACAAAATACATCGTTCATTTACCTTGGCCTACTTACATTTCATGTTTTCTAACAGTATAAAATGTCAGACGTTTGCTCTTCATTAGTTTATTCAATACTCCCTCAGTCACATACTTTTTTTTACATTATCATTTAAAATATCATTTTAAAATCCATTTTAAAATGTTATCATTTATCATTTATCATTTTAAAATCCATTTACTGTTATCATTTTAAAATCCATTTATTATAAACTATGCAACACAATTAAATAGTAAGTTTTATTTTTGTAATTAAAAAAGAATTTAAACACTGGGCTTTTATGTTAATCAAAACTGTAAAATTTCCAGGCCATTTCATTCCTTTCTGAATATGAGTTTTTATCTGACATTATTTGTGAGACTTTTTCATTTCAGATATTGTACTTTGATGTTCTAAAATTTATATTTTGTCTAATATAGTTCTCATATATTTTCTTAAAATTCCTTCTACAATTATTATAATTATTTTTACTTTTAAGTCTTTAAACATAATAATAGTTGCTTTAAACTACTAATATTTTCCTGAATGTCCCAGGGTCTGTCTAATAATTTCTTCGAATTTTTTGAGTTTAAAATGTATTCTTCTCTTGAATACTCAGTAACTCTACCAATGTTCTTGATATAATGGTAAAGATTCTGTATTTTTTTATTGTTCCTTGAAGATTTCATTTTCAGTTTTACAGGAACCTAGTTAAATCACAACCCATACAGATTATTGATGAATTCTGCTTTGGGAACTGGCTGTCCATATATTGGGAAAACCGGGTGAGACGTTGTTGTAAAGAGAATAATAACCGAGTCCCATGTCACAGATGCTTCTACTGCCTTCTACTGTACAAATAAAACTGACATGACTTAGGGTCTGTTCAAAAGGGCCTTGAGCTTAATTAACATTCAATGTGAAACTGTACCACATTCCCTCGAGAACTACCTTTATCTTTTTCTCTTTGCACTAACTTGGTGGACATGTGGTGAGTGATTAATTTAAGGAATTTTATCTTGGAAAGGACAGGAGAAGCCAATCACCATTCACTACGGTCGGCGTCACAATTGCAGTGATGCTGGTCGTCAATGCAGTTCCCTTCCAAGCCACAAGTACACTTTTGAGGCAAAGGCACAGAACCTCCCCAGTAAGTCTGTGTCTCATTGGTCCTGCCAACCCACCAGCTCAGGGGGCTTCCATCTGAAAGACAAAGGCGAGAAATGTAACACCTGCTGACCCGTGAGCACAAAGAACTTTCTTCCCAAATCATTAAAAAAATAAAGATTGATATGATATAAAGATATACTAAACACTGTAATGGATGGCATTTCTTGGTGACTTTTTTCAAAATAATTTATCATCATTTAGCTTTAGATACACTTTTCTTTGAGCAAAAAAGAAACCAGTCATTTCAATTTAATCTAAGCACCACCATTAAAAAATGTATTGACAGCAGTTCATCTATGCAATTTCTTTAAAAATAATTTTTGAAACAAGTTGCCATCAAAAAAATCAAATGCAATAATTAACATAACAAAGCCAAACTGATTTAAAATTATGAAATGCCTCATTAAAACATTATGGAAGATCATGTAAAGTCACTGATTTTTCTCACATATTTATTGACTAAAATGGACTAGCTGTGGATTAATTATTAGGCCTGGCACAGTACTTCCTCATCATGATGGGAGATTTACTGGGAAGCCTGTGTTTTTTCTTCCATTTACAGGCTTGGCTATTTATTTGGAGGCTACCGGGAGAACACTGAAAGATCTTCATGCCCCAAGCGAATATTACACTTAAAAAAAGTTTCCCTTAGCCAAATGCATCTTTCTCTACAATAAATGTGCAGCTAGCAGCTTCTTCTCAGACTTAAAACTAAACATGATGCCAAGGAGCCGAAGCAAGGAATAGACAGAACATTTAGGGAGGATTTGTAGAAAGACAACTGAGGCATGGAGGCAATTTGTCTTGGGGAAAAGGCAGAGAAAAAAATTACACACATTCACAAACCAGGGCACTAGAAGACTGCAAGCAATGCCAGATTCATCAGCTCGTCAGGTGCGATCATTTTCCTGTTGACTTTCAAACTTTTAAATTGTCACCATTAGCACCGCTGAGAAGCTGCTCTTTTACTTATGAATGTCAATGTGCATTTTAACTTACTATTAGATTGGCCCTTGCTAATGTGGACAAGGTGTCTCATCACATGACTAGACAAGCTAACCAGCCACGTAAAGACCAAAAAAGAAAACAAAAATGAAACATATTGGAATCTTGAGTTATTCTTAAAAGTACTAACACTGAATTTTCATATTTGTATTTGCACGATGAACTCAATACCTAAAGGTCAAATTTACTTGAAAATTTTACTAACTATATGTTAATGCAAAGATGAAAGGATTACAAAGGGTGATCAAAACTGTAATGAGTCATTTATTTTTAAAAAAATCTTATCAGAGTAGCAGACACACTGCTAAGGACGATGAATAAGGGTGTTCACAGTAAAGGGGAAAATTTTAAGTATCTTGAGGAGAATTAATGACAGTGTTTCTTTTACTGTAACAGACATTTTTATTTAAATATTCACAATATTTGTCATTCACCTTTCCTTAATCATATTTAAAACATTGCACTGTATACTCAACCACTTATTCCCCAGACTTGACATTGTATGATTTCTGGTCCCTTCCCAAAGTCAAAACGACCATGAATGGTGAACATATGTACACCTCAGGACATGGAGGCAGTCAGGAGAGTGAACTAAGACTCTCCCCAAAGAGCGCTTTCAAGACTGCTTGAAAAAGTGACAAGAAAGATGCCCAAGAGTATTAGAAGAGAGAGATGGTATTTTAAAGGAGAATAATGCCAATGTCTCTTTTACTATTACACATTTTAAAAATAAAATGTAAACATTGAGCCTAGTTTTTATCACATTGAATATGTTCAGGATGGAAATCATTATTCCTAAATGTGAAATCGTATTTCCTCATCTAAATTTCCCATCTTCCCTCTTAATGATTACATATCTTGGCTATCTCCAAGACATTAAAGAGTACTAAATAATGCAAATAACTTATAAAAACGAATTTCAAAAGTTGTGTGAAATAAAAATTTAAAATTAAAATGAAAAGATAGTGGGGATCAGTTAGAACATTTTGCATTTTCAAACCCTAACTGACTTAGTGTACCTTTCCATTGTGTGGAGGACAGGGCCTTAGCTGCTGAGAACATATTTTCATAGCATTCCACTGTCTCTACAGTGTGGTCTCATTAGCACTCAAAACTGCTAATGTATTAAGAACTGAAGTCCTAAATTAAATACCAGCTTCCTGTTCTTCTGTACTATATTTCTTACTGTGGCCTCTGAATGTAAATCATTCTCTCCCTTTCAGTCCTACTCAACCTGCACCCTGCATCCTGTAGGAGTATGGGGTTCCCCACCTGCGGAAAGTGCGGGACCTCGCGTTACCGTCACGCCCTGTTCTCTGGTGTTTACTGCTCTTGTTCCCAGGAGTTCTGAAGCCTGGCTCAAAGAGCTCAGGGAGCTCATGGTCCCCCTGGTCACAACGTCACCTTGTTTCCTGTTCACCCTCACTTTAACGTGTGTGGTACTTCTGGCCCATCTCTAGGAACTTTGCTTCCTAGTTCTATTACCATTTGGCTTACCCTTGACTTCAATGACTCTGTTTGCTCCACTTTTTCAGTTTTATTTAGGTAAAACTGACAGAAAAACAATTGTATATTTTCAAGGTGTGCCGTATGATCCGAGACTACAGTCACATCAATTATCACATCCATCACTTCACACAGCCTCTGCATGTATAGCAATCAGGATCTATACTATTTTTTCAACACAGTATTATAAAATATAACTGCAGTCTCCTCTCTTTGGCCAACATCTTCACACTCTCCCATCTCCAGCCCCACTTTCACGCTCTATTTCCATGTATTCAACTTTTCTGTTTCCCATATAAACAAGATGATAAAGTATTTGTCTTCATATGATTAGCTGATTTCACTTCACACAAGGCCTGCCATTTTCTCCGAGATTCCCATAATTACTGCAGCCTTCTTCACAATAGCCAAGATACAGATCCATCTCAAATGTCTACTGACAGATGAACGGGTAAAGAAAACATGATATATATATACAATGGAATATTGTTCAGCTTTTCAAAAGAAGAAAATCCTGCCGTGTATGACAACAAGCGTGAACATGGAGAAGATCACGCTAAGCAAAATAAGATAAATATTCAGCAACAATGAATAATCAACTCCATGCTAATCTGGGCACATTAACTCTGATCACGATGCTCTGGAGAGCTGAAGATGACAGCAGCTCGCTCACACACTCTAAGTGATGCCACCTTGTCGTCACCACAGCCCTGCGATGGCTCCTTGAAGGCCCCACTTCAGAGGAGAGAAGGCAAAGACAAGATTAACCACGGAGCAGTTCATTCACTTGAGGAATCAAAGATTCATCTAAGTTCCCATCTAGACAACAAATGACCTGGAGCCTGATTCTCTCCCCACCTAGAAACCTTACAGTCTTTTCACTACTTCTGTCTGATCCTCACTCACAAATTGGACTGAATTTTGTGGGGGATGAGATTTAAGATGGGCTAAACAAGATGGGATTGAAAGGATAAAAGACCAAATGAGAAGATTCTGAAAAAGATGGGGGGAAAGGGTGGGAGGAACCTCAAGTATAGGGGAGAAAATAATCCAGTATAATGTGGATGGAGAATAAAAAGGAGAGATGCTTCACTGGAAATGAAAGGTTCAAATGTCACAATAGAAGCTCAAGATTTTTGTGGGTAATGCATCCATATGACATAATACTCACATGAAGCAGATTCTTAAAATGATTCTTATGGTTCTATGTGGACCTACAGTTCTGGGACTGCATAAAGCCATGAGTGTCATTAATGAAGTAGTTTCATTGTATAGATAAAGCTCCTCTAATGATTCAACAGAAACACCCCCAAATATCACTGCTGCACAACAGTGTGCTAGATAGAGACCAGGGATTTAGCTCAGTGGCTCTACTGCCTGCCTTACGAACTCAAGGTCATGAGTTCAATCCCCAGTACCACAAAACAGTCTGCTGGGGCAGGGATAAGGGCTGTAACAGCAGGGTCGGACCAGAACACACAGTCCTTGGCTCCAGGGAGAAGGTTTGTGTTGAGCAACAGAAAGAAGAAGAGCTTGTGAAACGGAGGACTGCTGTGATGGAAGCGGTCCTTCCTGGAGGCTGACTTCCTTCAGGAAGATGACCAATCTGGTTGCATATTACATGATTAGGAGAGATGGAGAGATGGCAAGGTGGGCAGTGAGTGAGAATCTCACACACTTTGTCCCTTACAGGACAGGACCTACTCAGAGGCGGAAGAGGGGGCATCCGAAACATCCTGACCTCTGAACAAATTCTAAAGGGAGAAAAGTACAAATTCCAGAACAGAATTTAGGAGACTTGTTCTTGAAAGAATAGAAGAAAGGTTTTCTCTTGCCAGTGCAGTGGCATATGCATGTGATTTTAACTACTTGGAACACTGAGGTAGAGGAATTGCAGGTTCAAGGTTAGTTTAATGTGATGTAGACTCTGTCTCAAAATAAAAATAACAACTGAAGAGGATGCAGCTCAACATCACATGAAAAAGCTGTCTTTCTGATCCATCTTGAGTACGGAATTGACTGTTTCCAGCAGCCTCCTTTTCTAATTTTCAATTACACCCACAGGCGATCTGTCAACAGTTCAGGAAAAAGACCCACAGAGAGTCGTCATTTTCAGAAATGAAGTCATATTTGCATTAGCTCTCTTTCATGATAAAATGAAGCTTAGGTGTCACTCGCCCTTTGTAAGGATAAACACTGAGCGTTCACAGCGGATCACGCGAAGGCTCGCTGCGGTTATCCCATCACAACCGGGAGGACAGTCTGCAGCAATCAGGGCTCCAACAAAGCTCACTGCAAACTGACCTTGTTCTTTTCTCCCGGCAAAGCACCTCTGAGGCTTCCAGAGTGTGACATGTTCGCAAAGTACGCAGTCCCTCAGCACCTCAGTGAGGGAGCACTCGGAGCACCGTGGGCAGCGGGGCAGGTGCCTCAGTTTACCCACCTTGCTGATTTACAAGCCGTGACTTCTTGCAGTAGTAGGCGAGCTCCTGTTCACAGTGCTCCGCACGGTTAATCGTGGCCTGGAGTTGCTCGGCGCTGGCCGGGTACTGGAAAAACCCAGCATGCGGGTTGTCCGCATGCGCGTTTCTGACCCTTGTCAGGCCCGAACCGTTGTGCTGTACGACCGTCCATGCAGTTTCTTGTATGCAGAAATGGGGGAAGAAAGAGAGGAGACCATCACTAGTCTGCAAAGTTAAAATAAATAAAGAAAATCAAAGTCACCTTTTATCTGAGTCAAGTGTTTCTAGTCATCTAACCTCCTCTCTGAGAAGTAGATTCGACATAAATGGATTCTCAAAAGTTTTAAATTCTAGCAAAGTAACTCTTTTCCCTGAAATATGTACTATCCCTGTGCTTTCACAGTGATTTTATTTTCCTTTCTCATTTTATTTACCAAGACAGTATTTGTGTTGAAAACTATAAGCTCTGATTATTGTGTTTTTGTGACATATCTCATTTTGTCAAGTCTGGTATTTTACCCTTTTTCAAAGATGCATCATTATTTTATTTTCCTTCAAGAGAGAAAAATGCTACCCTTATAATTGCGAAACACTGTTGATTA
>PVIR01007646.1:0-50738 GCA_004026965.1 Petromus typicus | reverse complement strand
TCCCATGAGGATATATCCTCATAAATACCCATTTCTTTATTGACCAAAGATGAACATTTTTTCATAGGTTCAGTGTATTACTTTTTCTGAGAAGTATTTGCTTATTTTACTTCCCCAGTTTTTGTTTGTATTTTATTTTGGGTAGTGGAAAGGCGGTCTAATGTTTATCGAGTTCTTTGTATACCCCTTGTCTGAGGAATAGCTGGCAAAATTTTTTCCTTTGTCTGGGTTGTCTCTTCACTTTATGGATTGTTTTAGTTGCTGATGTTTTTTCATTTGATATAATCCTACTTGTCTACTCTTGTTGCTCTTTCTTGTGTAACTGTAGTCCTGTTCAGAAAATCCTTGCCAACACCAATTTCATTTTTCAGTAGGTTGACTGTTTCCTTTTTAATATCTAGATCTTTTATCCATTTTAATTTTAGTTTAGTTCCTGGTGAGAAATTTGGGTCCAGCTTTCATGTGCTTCATTTACCTCACCAGTTTCTCTAGCACCATTTTTTATAGGCATCTTTCCTTCAACATACATGTTTAGCCACTTTGTCAAAGATAAAGTAGTTGACTATGTCTGGGAATTTTTACATATGCTCTACTCTGTTCTTTCTGATTTTGTCCCCTGAACTGTGCCATTTGTACTATTATTTGTGGTATAAATTGAAATCAGGTATTGTGATGCTTCTGTTTCGTTATTGTTTCCTAAGATTCCTTTTGTTTTTATGGGTCTCTCTTGGTTCCATATGGATTTCAGAATTGCCTTCTCCAGTTTTGTGAGAAATACTGTTGAAATTTTTCTTGAGATTGCATTGAATCTATACATCAGTTTTGAGAGTATGGCCATTTTGGCAATGTTATTTCTGCCTATCCAGGAACAGGGAATATCTATCCATTTTTCTAATATTCTCTTCAGTCTTCATATGTTCAAGGGTATGGTTCAGCTATGATATTTCTTGAGTGATTTTTTGTTTACTTGAGCATTCTTTTTGTAAAAGTGGGGTATTGATGGCACACATTATGATGGCATTGGTGTCTGTTTGATCTTTTATATCCACCATTACTTGTTTTGTGGTGATAGATGCTCCAGTAGTCAGTGCATATACATTGACAAATGTTATGTCTGCTTATTGGATTAGTTCCTTCCCTGGTATTTAGTGATCTTTGTCTGTTTTGATCAGATTTTCCTTGATGTTTACTTCAACAGAGAATAAAATTGGTGTCCCTGCCTATCTCCAGGACCCTGGTGCATGAAATATTGTTTTTGATCTTTTGACTTTTCTTAATCTACAAATGTCTTTTTTGATTAGATGAGTTTCTTGAATGCAACAGACTGTTGAATTCTGGGTTTTTTTATTTAGATTGCCAATTTCTATCTTTTAATAAGAGAGTTGAAGCCATTAGCATTGAGAGTTATTACTGAGTGCTATAAACTACTTCCTAACCTTTTAGTCCTTCTATTGGTCACTGTTTCATTTTCCTTCTACTTTTTGTATTATTCATCTGCCTTGTTTAATGAATTCATTTCATCTGGATTCCTAGCTTTCTTGATTTCATCTTATTTGTCTAGGATATTGTGGAATATCTTCTCAAGTACTAAACTCATAATCTCTTGACTTATTCTTTTTCCAAAAAAATCCTTAGGCCAGGGAATTAGCTCATTGGTGATAGCACATGTCTTGCAAGCATAAGGTCCCAAGTTTGATCCCCAGTAACCACATATCACACCCATCAACAAACAATATCATACCCCACAATGCCAGGTATAGTGGCTCACACCTGTAAACCCAGCTCTTGGGAGGTAGAGGCAGGAGGATTGCTGTGAGTTCGAAGCTTGCCTGGGCTATGTAGTGAGCTCAGGACCACTCTGAACTACAAAGTGACACCCTTTCTCAAAAAAAAGTCCTTATATCTCAATTTAAAGGAAAGTTTTACCCAATATGTTAATAAGGGTTGGAAGTTGTTTACTATTGAAATACCTCACTCCAACTTCTTTTAGCATTTAAAGTTTGTGTTGAAAAGTCTGTAATTCTAATGGGCTTACCTTTATATATGGATTTTTGTTTTTATCTGACAGCTGATAAAATTCTGGGGTTTTTGCTTTGCTTCTGTTGAGTTCTCTCTTTGTTTCTGTTGGATTTTTGGTTTTGTTTTTACATCTGGCATCTTAAATGCCATGTATTATTGAGGAACTTCTTTTTATCATAATTGGTTAGTTTTCTGTAAGCTTTGTTTACTTGCATGTTGAGCTGCTTCTCATATTTGGGAAGCTTTCTGTAATGATTTCTGTAAGTGAATGTACTATTCTATATGTACTAAATTCTAATTTCTCTCTAACTCCAATTATCCTTACATTGGTCTTTTTAGTGTGGTCTACTAGCTGTTGAATAAATTTTTCAAGTTATCTTCTTTGAGTAATTTGTCAGGATCTACCATATTGTCCTCAATTTTAGAAAAAAAATGTCTTTATACTGGTCATTTCTGCAATGTCAGAATTCTACAGAACTTATTTTCTATCTGGTAAGCCTGTCTGATGCCTTTTCATTGATTCTACATCTTTGGTAAATTTGTCATTCATATTTTGAATTCTTTTGGTGATGTCTTCCATTTTTTTTTATTTCTGCTAAATCCACACTGCTGTTTAATACTTCCACAAACTTTTGGATTACATCCTTTTTTTTTTTTTTTTTTTTTTTTTTTTTTTTTTTTTTTTTTTTTTTTTAGGTTTTTTGATACAGGATCTCTCTTTGTAGTTCAGGCTGGCCCTGAGCTCAGCCTCAAACTCACATCACAGCAATCCTCCTGCCTCTGCCTCCCAAGTGCTGGTATTACAGGCATGAGCCACCACACCCGGCACTGTGGTATGTGGTACTGATTGCTGGTGGGCTTGAGACTCCACACCCAATATTGTATATGGTTACTGGGGATCAAACCCAGGTCCTTGCGCTTGCATGACAGGTGCCAGAACCACTGAGATAAATCCCTGGCCCAATTACATCCTTTTTCAACTCACCAAGATTCTTTAACTCTTCTTTAATCAGTGTGAAAGGCTCCATTCTCTGGTGGTTCCTTTCCTCTCTGCTGGTGTTCCCTGCAACTGCCTTGCAAGAGTTGGAAGAATTTGTGCAACTGTTGTTGCCTTGTTTTCCTCATCTTCCTGTGTGTATATACTTTTTTATTGTTTTGGGTGTTTTTTCCTCTTTTGGTGCTGAAGGTTAAAATGAAGTAAGATGAGGAAAGCTTCTAATTTAAATGAAGCTCTTTTTAGCAACATATTGCCTACTCATGTTATGTTTCACCTTTATTTGTCCTGAGATTGTAGATATCTCTGCAGTTATTTAAGTGACTCGGATTTTGTCCTTGGGTTTTAGGAAAGATCTACCTCTAACCAGCATCAATGGGTGCAATCATATATTGCTTATATGTAATAACCTGGCATTTACAGTTTCACCTTTTAACAGTGCTCTTTGCAGCCTATATTCAGTCATTGTTCGTGGAAGGAGAAGAGGAGGGAACAGAATGGGTGATGGATTAATGAAGAGTGTACGTCAGTAAGGAAGAGATTGATGGAAAATAATAATAAGGGTTTTTTTAGGTAAATATGGGGTCAGGTTCTGTTTGAGATCTTTAGTTGGATGGAATGGTTAAGTGTTGAGTGTTTTAAGGAAATATTTGTGGGTCAAAGGGCATGATAGGAGGAGAAGGACTGAGGAAAGCTACCAGGTTTTTGAAACATGTTGATATATTTGTATAAAGTGGAAAGGGAAGCCAAGGGTCTTGGTAAGATAAGGAAGACCAAAAAGAATAGAATAGAGAGGACAGACTGTTAATAGAGAGAAGATAGGAGTGACTGAAAGAGAGCAGAATATGGTGAACTAAGAGAGCAAGAATTTGATTAAAGTAAAAGTGAAAAATAACAAAATAGTGTTGCTACAGGAACTTGAGTTGAAGAAAGTAGGCAGGGAGATCAAAAGAGGGAGAGAACAAACATCAGTTAATCAAAGCAAAATTTAAACCCCGAAATATAAAAATATCCAGTGGAAACTCAGAGCAACTACTCCAACAAGAGGCTGTACAAAAGGTTCCCATAAGCCCATTCACACACTTCCCTCCTTGCTTTGGTTACAGCCTGCCTGCAGGAAACTGCTCCACTTTCCTCTCTTTCCTTTGTACTCAAAGCACAAGCAAACCCAGTACTATAGATTCTCTCCCCAGGCAGGGAAGAGGAATCTGACACTCTCCCCCACGCCCAGGAATTATGATAGTGCTCTTGGGTTTGTTCACCTGCAGATCTGGCTGGGTTCACATGTCAGCAGAAGTCAAAAAGAAGAGTACTGCAGTATAGCCCCAGCGGACTCAGCGGGCAACTCACTCTCCGTGGGAGCACACATGAATCGCAGGCCTGTAAGGCCATTGATGCCCTCTACCTGGCACGGGGCTGGCTCCTTTGACCTCCCTGAGTGCTGATGAGGCTGTCCCAGGCTCCAGGATTCCCGGTGTTCGGAGAGGTGATGGGGACAATGGGCTGGTACGTGCAGCATCTGACTCAGGACACCAGCCTCTGCCATACTCCATCATTCTTTCATTTCAATTAATTTTTGATTTCGGTAAGATCTTTCTGAGACCTCTGGGAAGCTGCCTGCTTTAGTCAGCATGTTGGAGCTCTCCTAACATTTTTTTTTTGAGCAATTGTTGTAATTCATTACTGTGAAACAGGCTTCAAATTTGTTAAAATTGCAAACATTCCTTACCGTCGCCGAGTTTTTGCCCTTTCATTCTCTAGCATGCTGCAGTTTAATTAATTTTTTTACCAACTAAGTTTCTATTCAGAGATTTCACCAACAATAATAAAATTTCACTATCTGATCCCTATTTTTCTTTGCATTTTTAAAAAAGATCATCTCATCTTTCCCAATCTTCAACCCAGCCACTCTCAGCTACTTAAACTTCCACTCTCTCTGCCTAAAACCCACATGCACTTTATAATTACCTGGGTATGTTTTGAATTCCTGGTTCTCCAACAGCAACCTGGACAAATCACGTTGAATCCCACAATGAAAAGTGACACATCGTTAATGTTGACACTCCCTCCCACCTCCAGTACCACCGTGAGTATCCAAGGTCCGGGCACTTGTCTTACTCTTCAACTCCCTCCTTGGTTACTTCGTTTCACACTCACCCAGCAAAACACAGCCCAGGGTTTCTTTCTTCCTGTGAAGTTTTTTCCTGGACTCAGCTGAACTTCTAAACTTAACAGCCCATTTAACAACTCATTAACCCATTTAACAACTAACAGTTCTGTGGGTCAGAAGTCCACCACGTCATGATTGGGTCTTCTGCAGGTCTCGGGAGTCTGCAATCAAGATGTCAACTGGAAGTGTCTCCTGTAATCTCAAGTTCTGTAAGATCCGCTTCCAAGTCCCTTCAGTTTACTGGCAAAACTCATTTCCTGCAGTTCTAGGAACATTTTCCCTGTGGTCTTGTTAGTTGCTGGAGGGACGTCTTGATGTTGGCTCCGAAAAACTGATCTCAGGTGTTCACTGTGCTTCAGACCGACTCACAGTGCCCATATTTCTGACTCCAGGAAGCGCTAAGTCAGTGGTGATGAACCCATGGCACATGTGCCACAGCAGGCTGCTGGATATCTTGGAAAGCTGTAGAATTTTGGCCATCACTGCTCTATGGTCATATAAAGTGAAATCCCATCTGGATTATCTCCCTATTCTTCAAATGATTAGTAACTTTTTCATGATAATACTATTTTGGATGTTTTCGAGTTCTACCCACAGTCAAAAGTTAGGGCTTCCAGAAGATGTATGTCATACCATGGCAGAAATTGTAGAAGCCTTCTTATTGACTATTCTTCTTATGACTCCCAAAATACCCCTTCTTCCCACAGCATTTACCACAATGTGTCCTATTTCCCTTTCTGACTTCCACCACACACTGAACCCAAGGAGAGAAGTCATATTTATATTTGTCTTCTAAATTCATAACAAAAAGCTTAAAATATGGTTCCAGGTTTTATCAAGGTCTTACCAAGTACCATTCCATGAATATGTACAAATTAGATCCTTTTCATAGTAGAAAATAGAGCAAGCACAAATTTGGATAAAAGCCTGATCTATGGTCTTAGGAAAGATGCAACTAAGTCAGTAATTTCAAAAAGTTAAGAATAAGTTACTTCAAAAGCACACTAATAAACATAACAGTATTTTTCACTTTGAAGATCTTTAATTAATTTCATTATTAAATTCATTATTAAAATCATTGTTGTCCCAAATTATGTATGAATTGTTTTTCATACTTTATTTTCTTTGAACCTAGAGTCCTTTTCCATTTTTTATCTTTGTTTTGATGGTTGAGAAATGAGTTTTCCCTCTGTTGGCCAACATGCCAAATGCATCATTCATATGGTGCACGATATACATACCAATTAACAGTAATTAATTGATCTTTGCATTATAAATGATGCATCTTCTTTTCCTGGAAGATGCTTAGCACCATGGAAAAGTGAGATTTTGGCACTTACACTAAAATTCTAGCATACCCAATCCCTGGCTTTCAACAACCGACTTAGTGAATAGTCACTTACATTTTTTTACAACCTTAAAATGGAAGTGACAATACCTTTTTGAATGTGTATGAACAGAGTAAGTTGTGAGGAGGAGCTACTATAGAACAGAGATTGATGACTTGGTAAAATTCCAAAGATTCACTTTATTGTCATTTTGCACAACATTGAAAGACCCAGTGGGAAGAAGGGAAAAGTAAATTATATTTACCCTCCTGCTTATAGGAACAAGTTGAGAGAAGTTCTAAGTACAGATTTAATCTGATCTGTAGTAAAATCAAACTGCCCATGCAGAACTTATTCTAAAGTAAAGTGTTGACAACATCTAAAAAGCAGGAGAATGAAAAAACTAACGAAACTACTATTTATAAATTTAGACAAGAGAAATGGTTCTCAATTGTATTCTACCAGGAAAATCTCCCTCTTGTCTAATTTAACTCTGGACTAACACATCCAATAAAAACACAAAGTCAGGTATGTAATTGTAAATGTTGAAAGCCACAATTTAAAAGTATAAAAGATGAGAAATACAACTGATTTACTTTTCATGCAGGGCTCAAAATCTGTGATGCTGCCTTATGCTAAGCTAGATTACTTACTCTAACTCATCATAGACTGCAGTAAGTCTGATTTCGAGGCAAAGCCTGATTTGCTGGAGAAGCAGAGTCCCTATGAAGAATATAGACATGTCAGCCTCTCTAGAAGTGAGTTTAAGTGTACAGGGTATGAAACATCTGTCCAAGGTCCTAGTTAGCCATTTTGGAAAGCTTTACTGAGTCCACATACACACACAGGTACACGTGCAAATGTACATGCTCAATAAGAACAGAGATAAAGAACTGTTAGTGTGTATCATATAATTTATCAAATGTCTTCATTTTTTTAGGCTACTACATCCTCAACTACAGCAATGTTAATAACCCCCTAGTGATCCAATTAAAAAGTGAATGAATGCACTATGCAAAAACCAAACCAAAATGAAGCTCTTTTTCGCCACCAGGATCTGACCCTATGGGAAATATACTTTCTGAATGCATATACAGTTTCAATCAATATCTCAACCTTGAAATAACACAACACAATATTTCACACACTGCATGAATGTGTGGGCATCTGGGCACACACATAAACATATTACCAGATAAGCGTGCTCTTCACATATGAGGATGAAACTACTTGCGCAGACTGATCCTGGTGTGTGCAGATGTCACATAAAAGGGCCACCGAAAGGCCAGGCCTCCTGTCCTTGTGAAAACACACTCTTTCATCTGCAGTCGCAGCTGCTACTTTCCAAGGCCTAAAAGAGACAGGACTATCCAAAGACAAAGCTCCCGCCGAACCTCTGCTCCAGGATTTAGAGTCTCAAGAAAGAATCTTTATTGAAAAGATATTCAAGGAGATAATGGATCAGAAGAAAACCCTGTTTATGCAGCTTTTGAGGTAAAATAGTCATTTGAGTCTTGTCATAAGTAATGTAAAAAAAAAAAAAAGCTTATCCTGGTAAACAGATAAATAAGTTTAAAATTGTTTTACTAGTGATCAAACAGCTAAAGCCTAACGAATTGTGTGGCTACATTCTTTTTTAAAAAAGGAGATGAAAAAAAATCTGTGATCTAATCTGAAAACATTTGGGGATAAATTTTAGGCTCCAAGTTGCTGAATGTATCTGTAAAGTTTATCATAAACCCAAAGACTCCAGTTTAAATTGGCTTCTTCCTAGAGACTGGAGTGTGTAATTTGCACAGAAATGGAGACAGGGGCATTGATTCTCCCTAAATATGAGCTCCATTTCAAAGGAACTAGCTCAAAACTTGAATTATTCTCTCTAATAGAAGTTACTTACCACAGAAAGAGAATGTGAAGTGTGACCACTGCAGGTCATGTGTATCCTCTGTCAAAATGTTTCTGACTTTTTCTGCTAAACAGCCATTTTGGGTCTCATCTATATCCTTACTCTATGTGAGAACTGTTTTTCCTCCACTTTAAAATAAGAAAATTAAAAATGTCAAGGATGTTTCAGGCCAGCACATTTAACAATTTTTTTTTAATTTGACCTTTACTTTTTCCAATACAAACAATAGCCAAAAATATGATCCTGTTTGTATGACACATATTTAATGAATGGTCAGTCTGTCATTTTAGGAGACCATTTTGTAATCTTATAGAGTTTTATATATATATATATATATATGTATATATATATATATATATATATATATATATATATGGATAAAATAGCTCTTTATGATCAACAGTTTTAGAAATTGGTTTTTAAAAACAGAGAAGAAAGAAATCTAGAAAAAGTTAAATACTTGTGATCAAATAATTAAAGCATCTAATATTAAGAATTATTGGGCTGGGGATTTAGCTCAGTGGTTCCAGCACCTGTCTTGCAAGCACAAGGACCCTGGTTTGAACCCGCAGTAACCACATACAATACTGGAGACTCACACTCACCAGCAATCAGAACCACATGCCACAGTGCCAGGCGTGGTGGCTCACACCTGTAATCCCAGCACTCAGGAGGCAGAGGCAGGAGGATTGCTGTGATGCTGATGCTTAGCTCAGGGCCAGCCTGAACTACAAAGTGAGACCCTGTCTCAAAAAAACCTAAAAAAAAAGAATCATCTATGATTTCTTGAAATTAATAATCAATGAAATTTTGGGGGGAAAAAAAGGCCAGTCCAATCTATTTTGCCAAACTTAAGAATGTTTTATAAATGTATCATAGTAAAAACAGCTTGATCTCTCTGTTTCTTTTCTTTTTAATATCTTCAATTTGCAGTTGGAATCTACATTCTCTCTTTGCCGTGTCTCTTGCCTGTGTCTCGGTTTTCATTTTTTCAGTGCAGCTTTTTCTCTTTAAAGTAAAACTCTTTTGGCAAATCTACTACGAGCAGCATTGGCTACAGTTGAAGCTGCCCACTCTCACCAATTACCTTCTCCTTCTGCCTCTAGAGACCTAACTCTTCAAGGGGCACATGCAAAACACCTGGAGTTGAAAACACTGTAAATAAGTCATATGAAATATCAAGTGTCAGAGTAGCAATTAAAAACTTTGTAAGCACCAACTAGAAAACAGAGTTCCCTCATGATTCACCAGCAAGACAATTAGCTGTCATCAGAGCAGGCCAGTCGTGATGTACTGTTCTAGACAGCTAGTTAGTCCTCCCACATCTCTTCTAATTAAATATGTTCTATCCATGTCATTTCCCCCAGATCTTCATGTGGGACAATGCAGTGTGTTTTTGTTGATTTAGGAAGTCCCAACATGTAGTGGACGGTCATAATCAAAGACTAGTATTCTGCACTGATCTATCATTCCCCACGCCCTTCCTTCAGTCTGGAAGGTGTTCCCGGCAACCCCACCTTCCCTCCCACCCCACCCCTTCAACCACCTGTAGGGGTTAAGCACTTGCTTAAGTTTCTTTCCAATGATAATTTATTGAACCATCTGAACATATTTCACACTTCTTTGGTCTCCACGTAGATGGAACTTTCTTCAGGTGTGTTCCTGCCCCTCAAGCATGAAGTCGTTACTTAAATTGCCACTCCTCTTCTTAGTGAACTGTACTCAGCTATCCTACAGCTTTTATCACTAAACAATGCAATAATCCCCATTTCCTGTTTCCCTCATTAGAGTATAAATTCTGTAGGCCAACTACTATGTTTTAGTTAAAGACATATTTTCAGCATCTAGAACCATTGCCTGCAGTCTTGTAAACAGGCATGCATATTCTAGATTTGGGGGAATATAATGGCATTTAAAATTCCCTTGGATACTGAATCCTAATATAACAACAAGCTACATCACTGACTTGCCTTCAATGCTTTCACTGTTTCCTATTTCTCAAACCATAGCCAGGTCATCATTCCTCGTATGTGAACTCTTCACAGCCTGCTTACCAAGCAGCACAGCTTTATGTCCTCCCCACTGTCATATCTGGAAATGTACAATGAAGCATCATGTCACTCACCAGCTTAAATCCTCTGCCAGGTGTTTGCTGGACTTGGGATAAAATACCCAAACATGACCTACAGCATGGAGCTTACCTGGTCCCTGCTCACATTGTAGCATCATCGTTCTACTGCATTTCACATTCATCTAGCGTGCTTCCAGATCAATGTTGCTCTTTCCCTCTCTGGGATATTCATTCTTCTCTCACCACCATTAATACTACTACACTTCCCCTGGGTGGCCTAGTTGCAGAAGTCTTCCTGTTCTCCAATGGAAAACAATTTGCCTGTTATGTTATTCCTGGATTACAAGTTTTTCCCTTAAATTTCCTAATTTGAAAATTCACAAGACACTTTTCCAGTTGTCACTTTCCCAAATGCAATTCCATCACTGCATTTTATTAGAGAGCTGCCAGCTCCAGGAGGCCCGAAGCACCCGTGCCTTGGTCATCTCTGCTGCATGCTTTGCATCTCAGTGACTGTCTTGTAATGAGTTTTCAGCAAAGGCTTCAAATGAGTGAATAACAAAGGTGGCATCTTCTCGAGGACCTCAGAAGAGAGGGTGACCCTTGAGAGTCAGCCTTCTCCTGCCAGAGAAGAGGCAGGTTACAAGAATGGGAGATGTGGAAGAATAACATTCCAGATATGAATTTCTCAGGGAACAATGTGCTTTTCATGGAAATTTATAGAATGTTGCCAAGTCTTGGATTTTCTAAGTAATGCTGCTAAAACCAAAGATCATTTCATCTGCAAAAACCATTGTTTTATATTTAATATCTAGAAAGGAATACTTTACCACTAAAAATAAGGAAATAGGGGGAATGAAGAGAAAGAGAGAAAACAGAGGGGGAGCAAAGGGAAGAAAACTTCAAACTAAAGGACACTCCCTCAAATTGGAGTAAGTTAGCTGAACAGAAATAAATTATCCAGATGTGTGTGTGTGTAACTTTTTCCCAATATTCCTTTAAAAAATCTGCATGAGAACTCGCACTGACCCATTGTACCCCAGAACCACTGACCTCAATGAGAGGAGAGAATATGGGAGCCCCAGAACCAAGGCCTCTGGGCATACTCAGAAAGTAATAAACAGATTTCCAGAGTGTGAGTTTCATGGAGATGAGAAAATGTGAGAGGTCTTTACTTGGAGGATACAACCAAACTGTGGATAATTTAGCAGGAGGAATTCTTCTTTCTACTACGCTTACTTCACATGCAGTAATACCATTGTTTCTAATAGGAAGCCAACAGGAAAGAGGCAAAGGCCCCATCAAGAAAGGAGGGAAAGTAAATTAATATGTGTTGTCTCCGTGTACCAGCTCCACACAAGACATATAAACATGACATACTGCACACATGTACTAGTGAGAGGGGGGGATGTTTCAGCAACTTCTACATGTCAGCTCTAAGCCTGATGTAAGATGAGGATGGAGAAGAACAAAGAAAACACCTGCTGTTTCCCTCTCGGGTCTGTGAGAGTGAAATAGCAGTGCCTTGGACTGGGCTGAATCAGAGTCTGACGTTAAACAGAAGCCATCATAGTTGTGATTACTGAGAAGAGAAGAGTTCCTGGGAAAGACTTCGGGTTCCTGCTGCCTTACACACACTACACACCCACCTGCCCACATCCAGCTTTTGGCCTCCATCTGTCCTGGAGTGAGAGGCAGAGGCAGCTGGGAAAGGAACACAGCACAGTGCTGCAGAGTATCTTTGACTCTTTTCTCTTCCTGGCCCTATCCCAAACCATGTCAAGTTACAGACTGTAGAGTCACCCAAGGATCCTCACCTCCTCTGGTGACTACAGCCTCCACCCTCCCCCCCAACCTGTTTCTTGTTCTTCACTTCTCCATTTCCCCTGATAGACAAGAAGCCTCCTTTCCAACACATGACTAGTATGACTGCAAAACAGTAAGTCTTTCTTAAAGAGTCACCGCAGCAATACATGGTCTTCTTTATCTATTAGGTTTTGTTCACGAGTTATCTGATTCTTTGGAAATGCAATTTCAAGAATGTACAGCTGTCTATTTTAGCTTTGCTCTTCTTTTTACATCAAAACTTCAAAACAGACTTTTTCACTTCATGGAGTGACTAGAGAAGCTGTCCTGATGATTTCCAGCTCTGATTCAAACATATGCTAATTATGTTGAATTAAATCTCCTGGCATAAAGTGCTAACAAACGGAGCAAAATATTTCAAGAGCTTTTCTACAAAACTTAGGGAGAAAATTGCACAACTCAAATGCCACTCCTTGGGGAAATGGTTGAATGTACAGTATCTCTATGCTGTGAAATACCATATATTTAACTGTCATTACAACTGTGAGTTGGACATATAAAACTGTGACTTGGGCCTAATTATAAGCGTATACATAATTTGTTACTATTAGGTGAAAATGAGACCAAGATTCAGAGAAATCTGTATAATATGACATCACTTTTGGAAAACAAAAATCTGTAAATATAGATGTTTGTCCATACCAGTGTATACATGCAAAAAGGCCTAGGAATTTGAATATCAAGCAATGATAAATTGGGCCTCATCGGAACTACAATGAAGGAAGCCAAAATGTTTTTATTTTATACTTGATCTTATTTCATATGTTACAACTGATATTTATTCAAAAAATAATAAAATAAGAAACAATTTGGAAAGAAAATAGTTGTCTTCTGTTTTCAACCTATAGGAAAACCCCAAACTAAGCAGTTTGGCTGGGAAAAAAAGTGAATTTTGATTGCTGCATTAGTAACACCTCAAATATACTTAATGATTAACCAGTCATACTTGAAGCGGCAAACTTCTTCAGTCATTTTTGTTCTTGAACAATCTTTGAGATGTCTAAATCTTGCAACTTTCAGTATAGAGCAAAGAGATTTAAGACCAGCTAAGCATTTCCCAGCTCCTGCTTCTCATACTTTCTACGTGACAAGAAATATCAGAACCTTGTAAATCATAACCCGGTTGTTCTAAGAAAATTTCTGTTCTTGGGTTTCTCTGCCAATTACCTGTCTATGAACAAAGAATTAAAAAATAGCATAAGTGATGTGACATTTGGGGAGCAAGAAAAGTGGCAGACAAGCCTGTAATGGACTGCCAGGGGCACAGCCACTTCTCGTCTTTACGGTCTCATAACAAAGTCAAGTCAAGACACCAAGGTGTGATATAAGAGTCTTCTGTCTCTGTTACCTTCTGATTCCTGAGCATTACTTGATATGGCTTTTCATTCTTCTGTCCCACTGTCTATGCCCTGACTGCCCTTGTCATTTCTTTGTCTTGCCCACTCACACACAGACAGACATCTAGTTCTCGCACCTCTTTTCTTACTGAATTACAACACTTATCTGTAACTACAAAATTATGCCTTTCTATCTTTCTGAGACTCAGCAAAACCCCAAGAGTGTGATTTTAGCCAAGGTATCTTTCAGAAGGATTCTACTTCAGTTTGCACAGACACTGTCTCGGAGGAACACAAACCTAATCAATATAAAGTTGAAGGAAATCTTCGCTTATGTATTATTTGCTATGGCTACATACTTTATGGGTGTTTGTTTTTTGCTATACCTGGGACTGAATTCATGATTTTGCATTTGCAAAGCAGGCTCAAAACCACTGAGCTAAATCCCTTACTCTTGGCTACATATTAATGTCGCTTTGCCTTAGTCTAAACAAATGCTTTAGTCTTTTCTTCTGGCCATGATGATCACATAGGTCTCATTAGCACACAAAATATTTTACAGCAACAGATTGTCACATGGCTTAGCTTTAATTTGGATACTTTCTCTCTTAGCATCTCTCCACAGTCCTTTCTTTCTGCTTTCCCTTGCTTCTCAGATTTCCCCTCATGAGCCTCATATTCCACTCTCTCATGAAGAGCTCCGTTTTGCCTGCAACTCCTTTCTGAAAAAGCATCATCTTTGTTTCTGAGTTGGTAACGACCTGCCACAAGCTTAGCACTCTGGGTTAATAAGAGCCTTGGTGCTGTAATGGAGAAAGGCTTCATACACAGAAAGAGCTGTGTTGGTGGAAAAGATACTAAGACCATGCCAGGAAATTTTAATTAATTTTACATAGAGGAGAAATGGAGAAGAGGTTATACTATGAATTCATGTTACCTTTACTACCATAGACCTCTTTCAGAATACATGACAGGGACAACTCCTTACCACATGAATCACATTTGAGAGCTCAGTGTACACATTAGGAAAAATAATTATAACTTCTTGAATTTTAGAAGTTACTTCTTTCAATTCTCCACTTTTCCAATAAATACTGATTTTGAAATAATTTTAGAATACAGGATAATAGTTTAAATTTACTAACTAGCAACTCTGGGAGAGTTGGATTTCCATATATTAATAAATAATCTGATAAATTTGAAATGCTGGCCATGACTTCAGTGATAACTCACACTCTTCTACCTTGTGAATTCCCTTCCCACATGCCTCCAATAGTTTCTCTGATGAAAATAAGAGGAAAATTTGGGTTGATGCAAGAAGGAAGCTGGAGTTGAGATTGACTTACTTTTCTGTCTTTTTCTTCCTTTTGTTTTTTCTTCTTTTTTGTTTACTCCTTGGCTTCTTCTCTTCTCTCCAGAGCAGTTATCACCCCTACTGCGTATGTACTATCACTGTAGCATATAATCTGTCAGGTTAAATTACACTGACACTGGAAGAAGGAAGCAAAATTATAGCATGCCTTCCACTCTTCATGGGCTGGCAGTTTTATAAGACCAACTACATACACATACCTGTCAGGCCTTCATGCCTTTACCCTACATTTATTGAGCATTTGCTATGTGTCAGGCTCTGTGCTAGATAACAAATAAAAGACATCATTTGCACTAACAACAATCACGATAAAGTAATACAGCTAATATAGCTGAACACAACAGAATGTCTCTCAGATCAGGAAGAAAAGAGATTTGAAATTTCATGGAACATATACAGTAAATTTTTATATATATATGGAAAAATGGAGTTCTACCTCCACAAAGTATGAAATCTCCTGTACATAAATTTTAATAACCTTGTGTTCCTGCATCATATATAGGTAGCAAACCTCTTTGTGGTTGATTTGGAGTTGAGGATAAAAACTAATATACATTTAAGTCCTAACTCTACTTACTCAACTAGGATTGAATATGATTGAAATTTAAAATTGAATCACAGATGTAAGCATTATTTTTTCTTAAATGCTAAGTAGTTCTGCCAGGCTTGGTTTATTGGTCCTTTAAAAATAAGATGGTATTGGCTTTTGAAAAAGTATTGAATGAATACTTAAATGAACATACCTTGAGGATATCCTCATAAGTGAAATAAATAGGGCACAGATAGGTACATATTGCATCTTTTCTCTGGTATGAGAAAATGAAGATGTAAATGAGTCCTAGCATTGTATGTTATATATTGTGAAATAGAAAATGCTCAATGTAAAATAGGGGGAAGGGGGAAAATGATGAGATTGTAACAAAACAGTAAGGAAACAAATTTTATGTATATGGGGGGGCGGTAGGGTGGGTGGGGCTATGGGAAAAAATGAGAATTAAGTTGTGTCTTATACTGGTACAAATCCCCATTATGGAGTGCAATCATGATGTGTTTATGTAATGTACCAATAAAGATTAAAAAATTAAAAAAAAAAGAAAAAGTATTGAATGAGCAGATGATAGTGATATTTTTAGAAGTCTTTGTGGAACAACAAAGCTAAAGATTCTGTATTTACAATAAGTACAAGACCCAGAAAAGAAACTTGCATCATGAATGTACTTTATTACATTTACCTTCTCGTGGGTAAGTAGAAGACAATGTTAAATGATGCATTCTTGAATGTCATCAGAACTTTACACCTTTGACCTGTGGAGTTTTTACCAGGCATTACATCGTTGACTTAGAGATAAATTTGTTAGAGTTTTTTTTTTTTTTTAAATCTGACTCAGCTTCCTTCCAATATTTTTTTTAAATAGCCCTTGTGCAGTTTTTGGTCTAGTTATTGTTAGGCAAAAATGGAAAGGGTTTCATACTAGAAGTCCATTTTAATATAATTGCTCTGGCATTTCACACATTCTAACATTTGCCAATTGTTGCCTTGCTTTTGCAGTCAAAGAGTTTGGATATGATGCCCTGTTTTTTTAAAAAGCCCTGGGTATTGTGTAATGCAGCACTATTTCATTGTAATGCAGAATGCATAGCTTCAAGTGTTTGCAACACTCTCCAGCCAGTTCCTTTCACACTGAAAATAGACATAGGGCCTATGTGAATGCATGGGGGGGGGGGTTGTGGGGTTTTTTTCCAGCTCCACTAATCTTGCAGCTGACATCTTTGTGAACAATTAGCCATTCAAGTAAGTTTACAAAATTTAAAGCCAAATTGCTAACCACTCCCCGCAGATCATCTCAGTTATATATTTTGCCAAAATTTGCACCCAGCAAATATAGTCAATGTAAAGGAACAATTTCATTCATTAATCAGCAGCCAACCACCTGGACTAACCCAGTCTGGTTATTTAATTTGATCAAATTCTTTTCACTATTATGATTTTAAAAAGCAAAGACATTTTTGAGGAAACCTATTAAGGCTTCATATGAAATCTTTGTCATTTATAAAACATTATCTATTTATTTTAAAGAGATTTGTAAAAGCCACAGTGAATCCCCACAAAGCTTTCTTTATGAGGTTACAGGGAAGCACATTATATGAAAGGTAGTACTTCCAATTCTAAAATTTCCCTTTCCTAAGGGGTTATAAAGAGATTGTTACCAAACTCTAGTATAAGGGGAAGGAAGAAACATTCTTTCTCTGCTCTTTTTTTCCTTTCATAGTCACAATGCATGTTACAGAGAAGTGCCATTCTGCATGATGAGTGGGCCAAGTTTGACACTGAAGGCTGCAGCCCCTACACAGGCCTACGCAGTCCAAAGGTCATTGATGGGAATCTTTGAGGGATGACTCTTCCCAGGCTTTCTCTGCAGAGCACAGAAGTGCTAGGATAACACTGAACTCCACCATGTACCTCTCTGCTCTAAGTTACTCCACCATTATCAATGATTATGTCAAAATTAATGTATGATAGCCACCATTGCCAGTAATCCATCCGTGACTTCACTTCCCTGAATAAAACTGAAATTCACCACCAGGTCATTGGAGCTGCAACCCTGATACTTGAGCCAAAGGTTTACTCAGCATCAAAGTTACAAGAGTGTGAAACAATTTCTAGATCTTCCCACGCATGTGAATACATCCTATACATTTTCATCACCTTTTCTGTTTCTAACAATCTTTGCTTTTTTCCCATTTAGGTCTCTTTTGCACCTTTCAGCTGTAAGAATACTTTCCAGAAAGTTCTTTGTGATATATTCAAGGCCTTAATGTCTTCTCAGAACTTCGGCTGCAAATTGTGTTCAACATCATGGTGTCTTTAGGCATAAAACATTTCCCCAACCAAATCATAAGATAGCATAGAGATCTGTAGGTTCTTTGCCTCACTATCTTCTGGGAAAGTATATTTTTGTATATTTCAGAGAACTTGGGTTATTTTCCGAAACATATATTCTGAAAAGAAAAATAAATGCATGGTTTCAGAACTGGACATCCTTAGTGACCCTGAAGTTTCCAGGTATAAATTACACAACACATCCGATGTAAGGAGTAAAGAAAGCTGGTTAGTGGGCATCATTTCTTGGAGCCCATCAAGAAAACAGAACCCAGTCAGATGATCATCATGCCTCAGCCCTCCACCTCTCTGTGGTCTCGGCACAGCTTGTTTATTTTCTTTTTTATTCAGTTTACCCTTTTAAAGAAGAGAATTAAAATGTTCTAATCCTAGAAATGTGTGACACACTAAGATTTTAGGGAAATATTTAAATAATGAAAATCAGACTAAAAAAACACCCCTCATTGTTCCCAGAAGATATTTCAATAAAAACAAGACTTATTTCTGTTCAGTTGATGTTGCTCTCTGACTACTTCTATACCAAAAGTCCGAGTTCTCCATCTTTTCCAAGGAGTCTGAATGCCCACCAGTCCCTTAGTTCCCTTTCACATAGTCAGGCAGAGAGGCTTCTCGTGCTGATGATGCATTAAAAGATTTTACCTTTTTAAATCATTCTCTGCATTCCGCGTGTAACCACTTATTTGTTTTTTTCAGAGAATACTCGCAGAGCTCTAATGGCATTAGATACCGGCATTCAATAGGTTGGATGGCACTTGGTGGCACTGGCCTCTGAGCATTCAATGAGGATACTGTTTGGTTCTTTTTCATTTTAATTGATAGAATGGCTGTGGATATAAGTTGCTCCACACAAAGGGGTGACAAATAATGATAAAAGACACCAGAGTGCTCTCATGTGTGGCTTCGTCAAGAAGGAGAAAAGAGATTATTGCAGCTGCACTGATCACATGGAATTTGTTGGCCCTTCCTTTACGGCGTCGCCACCCCCTTCACCACCAGGTCCCTCCACCGGAACGCGATTCCTGGGGTCTAGAGCGATCCCGTTGAATAACACACAAAATTGATCCTATCAACAATGATCTTTAGAGTGTTCAAGGACATAACACCGCTTTTGTGAGGCTCCAACATAAGCATTCTCAAATCTTAAAAGGAGCAAATTGTTTCTGGTTCTGTCGGTTTCTTCCTAGGGAACTGTTGCCTCAAAACAGAGCTTCTTTGGTGGGTGGGGGCGAGCAGCCCCACGAGTCTTCAGTTAAAACAGTGCTCTTGTGGCCTTCTTAGCAACTGAAACATCACTTGTAGTTTTTAATTAACATTTTAATCCTTTAAAATCATCTAATACTAGGCAAATATATTAATGCTGCAAAATCAATGCTAAGAAAAGTGTCAGAAAAGATAATAGGTAAGGCTAATTATTTTATGACTTACTAGGTTCTCAATTGTTCTTAAAAAAAAAAAAAAAACCTCCATTACCCTTACAGATAGTGTTAGTGATCTTGAAGGAAGAATAAATGTGTATCCCCAACTATATGATGAATACAGTCTGAGTTTTTCATCTCCTTTTCGGGAAGCAAAGTGGCTTCATATTCAGTACCTCTGAAGAAACCTAGGCTTCCTCTTTTCCTACCATGGTTACTCCTTTCTCTCCTCCTCTATCTGTGTGGGGAATTGACTCTGCACCTCCAAGGCAGTGGCCAAGTGTCTGCACCCTACCCCTCCCTGAGCCTCTTGGCTCAGTGTCCTGAGTACCATCCTTTGGCACTGTCAGTGGCCCTAATCGCTGGTCTTGGCCTGAGTTTCTCTGATGGTTCTCTTATTTCAGTCATTAAAAGCACCCTGTGAAAGACCATAACTCGCAATGGGGTATACTGAGTGTTCAACTGTGCAAGTACTTAGACCATAAGATGGATGCAGGTGCTTCATTTTATATTTAAGTTTTCAAAATAGATTACTACTCTCCCCCTCTCTGTCTCTTTCTCTCTCTCCCTCCCTCCCTCCCTCTCTCCCTCCCTTACTTCATGCCTAATCAACCTTTACTTATAGACATTTTCATTATCCCATGAGGAGCTTAATACACAAGACCCTCCTGCTCCGTATAGTCACAATATGCTGCTGGTCATCATGGAGCCCAGAGAAAATTCATCAACAATAAAGACAAAGATTGTAGTTTTGCATTTTCCCCAACAAGCATTTATGAATAACACCAATGGTGACAATCCTACATTAAAGGAGAACATTTATAATTAGACCTTGGTCACACGTGTTAACAAATGAGAAAAAGTTATGTCTTCCCATAATAGAGGCCATTCACTTCCAAAAAATGAGAATCAAGTCATGTCATATTCTGGTACAAACTCTCAATGTTAAATGCGATGATGATGTGTATTCATAATGTACCAATAAAGACTTGAATTTTTTTAAAAAAGAAAGAAATCAGAGAGGGTTGGGGATTTAGTTCAGTGGTTCCAGTGCCTGGCTCACAAGTGCACAGTCATGAATTTGATACCCAGTACCAAAAAAACAAACAAACAAACAAACCAATAAATCAGAGAAATGTTTTCCTTCATTAAATTCTACTATCTCTGTGCTTCATTAAAATCTCACTCTGCATTGTCTTTTCAAATTCTTCAAAATCAAAGTGGGAAGTGGGGGGGCTCAGCTTCTTTGTACCCCTCCTCAGGCTAAATTCCAAGACTAGGAAGAATGTTGGACCTTAAACGCATCCTTTAATGTCTGAGTTCCTTTGTGTGGCGATATGGTTTTCTATTGAAAGTTCCAACAGTGAGGGAGGATTCGAGTCTATGTGCTGATGAAGCTCCCACTGGCAGACAAAACGAGTTTTAGTATTTTAAATCTACAAGACTTTAGAAAAAAAAATAAAGATGGAGAGTAGTTAATGAAGATGAATCTGGTTAAAATTGAGAAGGAAGCTCTGCTATATATGAAAGCACCTTCTCATCACACCCACACACACCCCCCACACACACACACTGGGCCAAGAGATGACACAAAAGCCCTGAAATGGAAATGGAAGCCATGGTTTATCCTGAATGGCAACAGTTCATTTCTAGGACAATCAACTGCAGAGTTTCAACCATTCACCACAAATAATATTGTATGGATAAAAAGCCCATACATAGAGCTGTTGTTGATGAGCTATTTAAGAAGGTTTCTTGGTTACTTGTTTCTGTAATATAATTAGACAGAAAAGAGTTAAAAATAAAAATTAAGAATTAGGTTTTGTGAATCAGACTTTCTTAATTTCCATATTATAAAGTAGAATATGAAAAGAGTTTGCAAACTTTATAAAACTGTAACAAAGTGTAAGATATTACCAGCAACTGTTGTCCAGTGGCTTTGGTCAGGCAATTACAGTTTTTGGAAAAGGAAACCTGGGTTTGCTATAACACCGCTGCTAAAGTATTTACAAGGATATTTCAGCACATTGATGTCTAATGGTCAGCTGGTCAGAACACATCCAGGCAGAAATTCTTTATCTGTTCAAATTTCAACACCCCCCAAAAAAAAACAACTGTCTACTTAAATGGTTTAAAAGAAATTGTGTTAAAAGTGAGAAAAGCAGCTCTTCTTGTCCAGAAAGGTATTTTTGAACCTCTGAGGAATCTCCCATCTTATTCTAATGTCCCGTGTACAGTGAGGGGGATTGGAAAGTTTGAATGGGAGGGGAAAGCAGCCTTCTTTGTGCAGCCCCCTCTGTCCTGAGGTGGTGTGCGTCCCGGGCAGGAGGACAGGCGCTCAGACTGAACACAAAAATCAAAATGGATTGTACTCCGCCTTCAGTAAACAGCATGGCACAAAAGTCCATTGTGCTATGAGATAACTGCGAAGATGAATGGAGCTGGCTGTCACGGAGGTGACTGTGGGGCCGGTCTCTATTGGATCACAGTCCGGGGCTGAATTCCTTTCTGGTTCATCAGGGTCTGTTGGTACCACAGGAAGTGTCGTGATCCTTTTTTTCACTAGGGCCAGATGGTGTCCTTTTTGAGGCCTTACTAATGCCCAGTTTTCCACATGTAAAACTCCTGGGAAAATGACCTAACTCGCAGCTGCTTAGTGAGGCTTGAGCAGGTCTTTAGAAAGACTTCTGTCAAGAACAAGAAGATTGTACCACTAGCAGAGGGAAGGGGGAGGCCGTGTCGAGAAATGTATCAATTTACAAACTATTTTTCAACCAGTATCATAATTTGAATTGCAATTTGCACAGTGCATGTCTTCATCGGCAGGGGAGGAAAGGTTATTTCACAAGAGTAACTAATTGCAAGGGATGCCGATTGTTTTCTAGCAGAAGTTTTACCTTCCTCGGGAGCAGATGGCCTGAATGCGAAGAGAAAATGTGGTCCAGAAGGGTCGGGAAAGGACAAAAAGTAAAAGATTCCCTAGATAGCTGCAAGGAGCCTGGGGAGAGGGGAGGGCCCCTGGTGTTAAAAAGAGCTGGAAGAAGTGAAAACTTTTGATGTCCCCGGGTAATGTTTACCAGCGAATCGAAAGGTTCCAAGGGTGGACGACTGCAGGTGTGATTAGAAAGTGAGATGCCTTGTCTATAAACTAGGTTAGACTGTGATGACATCAGAGTTATTATAAGGGTCAGTAAGATGCATAGTGAAAGGGATTGTGGGATTTTTCTCCAACCCCCAAAAGCATCAGCAATAATTACCATGGGGATAATGCAACTCTTAACAGCATCTTTGAGTCTTTGCATATTTTCATGTGAGTGGAGTAGTAATTGGTTCTAGCTTGTTTGTGGGTATATTTTGACTTTTGTACATATATGTGTATGCACCGTGTGTACACACCAACTATCGTTTTCATTTTATTGAAGAATCCTACTTATCAAATGCTTCATTCACATTTTGTCTAATGATTTGTGACGACAAACTTTTCATGTTGTGTTTAAATTATATGTAATTTAAAGATACCTTAAATTACATATAATTTAAATGGGATGGTCTCTATGAAGATCTCCTTCTATCGATACTGCTTTTCAAGGCTAGCATATCTACACAAATTTTCTTAACTTTTAGATCACAAAAATATTGTAGCGTGTTCACTAGAGAGAAAATAAAATAGTGGTAAAAAGTATTTCTCTTGTGTTTTCATCTGAACCCTCCCAATTCCATGTCTCACCAGAAGTGTTTTAAACTTATCAGTTGTTGAGCAGCAAATGACAAGTCAGCAACACGGCAAAGACACAATACTGACACAGTTTTAATTTGGCTGAGACTTTTTTTTAATAAAGACATCAAAATATTTCTTAGCTATCTTTATTGGTATGGCCTTAAAAAAAATTGATACCCATGATTTACAGATTGTTGACCTAATTCTTGTGATAATAAATAGCAATTAATGCTAGAATATGAATTCTCAAAAAGTATGAAACTCTATAAAAAATATTTTAGGAAGAGACTACCAACTTCAAAGGATGATAATACTTTACTGAAGTGGTCCTAGATTTGTTTGCTCTTTAAAATATCCATCTTACCTGTGAATTTAGGATATGAATCTAAGAAAGTAGAAGAGAAAGAAGTACATCTACTTTGAATACCAGCTGGAATCATTGGAACAAATACCCAACAATTTAGAACTCAGAAACAATATCAAAATAGTTCCTAGGAAGATCTCCTTAAATGTAATTATTCTACTTGGAATCAGTATCATTTTCTTCTAAAAATATATTATGTTGCTGGTGCCCCCATCAGCAGAAAAGACACAGGTATCCTCAGCATACCGAGGATCTGTGCTCTAGGAAAAGAATCAACATTTCCTCCACTGGGTCAGCCACATGCAGCCATGCTTCCAGCAAAAGCTAGGCTTCTGTATACAGGGGGTGGGGGAATGCAGTGTGGGGGGAAAGGGAAAAAAATGAGAATCAAGTCATGTCATGTTCTGGTATAAACTCTCAATGTTGAAGGTGATGATGATGTGTATTCATAATGTACAAATAAAGGTTTAAATTTTTAAAAAACTAGCCTCTGTCTTCTCTCTTTCAGGAATAAGGTTAGCTTCACTGTGACACAAAGAAATCCTTCCCTCCCTGTTCACAAAGTCCTTTATCAACCAGTCTTTAGCTGAATGCTATATTTTTTATTTACATGAAAAATCTTGTAGCTATTTTACTTACATATGTATTCATTCATTTCAGATTAATGAAAGAAAATGATGAAACCCTAAACCTAAAAGCACAGTTTTATGAAAGCTGAAAACTATTTCTACAGCTGTCACTGTGCCAGAAAAAAATTTGAATTTTGCCCCTACTAGTTCCATTTGTTGGAAACTGTCTTAATTGTCTTACTTCTCATATGTTGGGAAGAAACTCAAGGGTTATGCAATGTCTTTCCAAGAGTCAGGTTTGACGCACTGTAGTTTTGTTGTGTGGAGACAAAGGAGAAGGACAGGGAGCCATCTCTCTGATCAAGGTGATATTATTCAAATATTACAGTGAGTGATCAAAGAAAGAATTATATTGATCCACATGTGAATGACTACCGTAAATTTACATATGATTTCTAAGACATGATTTGTTGAAAAGCAAAGGCTATTCTTTTAAGTCAAAAATAAATCTTTGACCATTCTATGATTTAAATAAATTCTGACATGTTCATGAATATCCATCCTTTCTACAAAGAGAAAAACTTGAATTGACCAGTTTAGTATTAACTTACAGCAGAAACAGAGCCTCCAGTTTTCTTACTATTATAAATTCTGGAAATGAGAGATGGGACCTTCTGCCGAACATCCTGAGGCTTCCCACATATTTGAAAATGGCGACTTCTCAGAATTTAACCTACAATCTACTATAACCATTACATATAAATACACTCACACTTTGGTATTGTATTAACAAAACTCATGGAGTGTCTACTCTAATCATTTCATTAGGTTGAATAGAAGTACAAAGAAAGGATACAATGTAGACCTGCTAGGACAAGATGCTTACAGAACCCTTTGATGATAAGCTCACTAGTGACAGGCAGGACGTGTAAGGGAGGAACAGAAAGCGTCTTCTAGATATTAGCAGTCAAATTGCATCACATTATTTTCCTGTTTTCTAAGTTCCTTGAATATAGTATGAGGCCATGCACTAGCTGTTACTACGCCCTAGGTATTGTCACCCAAACTGTCATAAAATATTGTGTTTGACTTTGCCTTTACAACATTCCTACAGGAAAATGTTACTTTCATTGCTGTTGTTCCTCCTTAACCATGGATTTCATCCTTCTATTAATTACAATTATAAACTATTTTTAGTTCATTAAAGATGCAAACTTGTTATTGTGCACTGGGTTTGAAAGGTCCAGGACCAAGTCACCTGTTCTGTTTTGTCTTGTGCATCTCTCCTTTAAAATAGTTCACTTGCAAGCTCGTTTAAAAAGACCAGCTTGCTACATAGTTATCCCTGAGACACGAGCACCTACTTATGAAATACTGGGTTATAAATCTATAGATTGTGAAGCTAGAAGGAAACATGAAAATCAGCAATCTCATTATTCACAGTAGAAGTCAAAGGAAAGAAGAAATTCTGTATTGTTCAGTAACTGTGTCAGAGAAATGACAATGGGGTTGACACTGCCCAGCTTGGTGCTAAACACTTTTTATGCATCTATTAAATTCTAACCATATTTTGCAGTTGGTACTAACCTTCAGATTTTTCCAGATGACAATGTTGAAACTGTTAGGGGTTAAGAAACCCATGTAAGTTCTATAACTAATAAAAGAACCACACTACCTCTGACTCTGAAGCCGCAGTTCCCTTTTCTACCCATTATTATGGAAGATTTTATGATTTTTATAGGACATCCTAATAAGGGGTACTTAATTTGTAAAATTATATTGTCTTACTCAGTAGACCCAGGGAACGATGAAAAGAAAGACAAGACAAATGGAATGAAAGACGAGGGGGGCTGAGGAGATGAGGAATGAAAAAGGAAAAAATTTCAAGATTGTAAATTTCATGATTTCTAATGTGTGTCCTTTGATCTCAGTGAAATACTGTAATTCATAAAGCCAGATTCAACTGGACTGTTTCTGAATGGTGCTTAACCAGTGAAACTGATTAGTCATCTTCAGGAACATTCAATGCTAAGGGAAAATCCCGATGCATTCTTTTTCTCAAAGGAGGAAAAGATAAAAAGCATGTGACCTAGAATATCAAGAAGAGAAAATTTAGAATGCAAATTTAATGCCTTGACTATGAGGTAATGAAATATTGTGACTGATTAACTAAAGACCTATCTTAAAACATTGTTAGTAGTTAAGTTTTTGATTCACCTAAGAGCAGAAAAGTACACCAAACAAGCTCAATATAAGAAACAATTATGTGGAATGTATTTACCTACTAACAAATTTCCTTCCCAATAGGATCTCAAGGAAGATACTTTTGTGTCACAAGATACAAAACTGGAGGTAGTGTTATCAAATACTTCCACCAATAATGATTAAGAAAAATATCCAGGCAAGAAAACAGAACATACTCCAGGTATTGCAAATACCAAGATTTTTATACAGAAACTGAATGACAGACTAATTGGAAAAACTAGAAAAGTAAGAAAACTATGAACCCAACCTGAAATTGTACCACAGAACTACTGTGATAAAAATAGCATGGTACTGGTGGAAAAGCAGAGCTGAGGACAGTGAAACAGAATAGAAGATACAGAAGTGACTCCAAACAAACTCAGCCATGTTGTCTTTGACAAAGAGGCCAAACACTTTCACTGAAAGAAAAACTTTGATAAACGGGGCTGGAAAACTGGCTTTGTACATGCCAAAGATTAAAATTAGACCCTGTCTCTCACCAAGCACTAAACGAAAATCAAAATGGATCAAAGAGCTAAATATTAAAACAGAAACAGTAAATCTGCTATAAAAGAATAAGTGGAACTCTCGAAGACACAGGTGAAGGTAAAGACTTTATTAACAAAACCTCAATCACACGGGAAATATTACAAAGAATCAACAGCTGAGTCTCATTTTATTAGACAGCTTTTGCACCGCAGAAGAAACCACCAGCAGAGTACAGAGAAAACCCACGGAGTGGGAAGAGATTTTTTGCCAGCTCTTCCTCAGACAAAAGACTGATATCTAGAATATATAAAGAACTGAAAAAAAATTAATCCTTTCCAAAGTAAAGACCCAGTCCAAGACGAGCATCCGAGATGAATGCACACTTCTCAAATGAAGAAATACAAATGACAAATAAATACATAAAATATGTTCAACATCATTGGTCATCTGAAAGATGCAAATTGACACAATTCTGACCATCCATCTCACTCCAGAACGAAGGCTGTTATCAAGAAATCAGCCAATAGCAAATGTTGGTGGAACTGTTGGGAAAAGGGAACATTTCTTCACTAATGGAGGAAGTTTAGACTGGTGTACACATGATGCAAATCAGAGTGGAGATTCCTCCAAAAACTAGGACTAAGGTTTCACTTGACTCAGTTATCCCCCTTTGTGGTGTCTTCCTGAAAGAACTAAAACCATCATCCTGCAGTGATATATGCACATCCATGTCCCTAGAAGCACAGTTTGTAATAGTTAAATCTTGAAAACAGCCTAACATGTTCATCAAAAAAAATAGATTAATAGGGGCCGGGGAGTTAGCTCAGTGGTTCCAGCGCCTGTCTTGCAAGCGCAAGGGCCCGGGTTCGATTCCCTGGTAACCACATAACAATACTGGGTGTGGAGACCCATACCCAGCAGCAACCAGTACCACATACCACAGTGCCGGGCGTGGTGGCTCACACCTGTAATCCCAGCACTCGGGAGGCAGAGGCAGGAGGATTGCTGTGATGTGAGTTTGAGGCTGAGCTCAGGGCCAGCCTGAACCACAAAAGCGAGACCCTGTCTCCAAAAACCTAAAAAAAAAAAAAAAATAGATTAATAAAGTTTTTTTTCTTTTTATACAATAGAGTACTACTCAGCCATAAATAAGAATAAATTTGAGGCATTTACAGCTAGCTGGAAGCACCTAGAATCTGTACTCTAAAGTGAAATAAATCAGACACACATGTGAGAATATTACTTTGTTTCTCTGCTGTCTGAAATGGAAAATGTAAGTGGGAAAGGGAATTGAGACACACATAGCATGAGAAAATTTTGCCCATAGATTATGCTACCATCTCCAAGATAATAGCCATCAACTACACTCACTGCTGAGCTACCTAAAAGCCTGGCCTTTGCTGCTGCTGCCATTGGAATCACACCACTGCCACAAAGCAACTAACCAAGAACCTGGAATATGAAGCCCACATACATCTGCAACCACTGCTACTGCTAAAACCTAGTGAAAAGGAAAGATAGCTTTTCCTTCTCTCTCTGCTCATAATAATAATAATAATAATAATAATAATAATATCTGATATATCTGATGACATATAGTTTGCAACCCTAGAATACCAAAGATGGTATAAAATATATGTAAGTGCTGCTCTGATAGTGTGCTCATGTGTAACTTGGTACCTGTCACTTCACTTGTATCCTAGGGATGTTTAACAAATTAATGACTGATGGAAGAAAGGAACTAGTAGACATTAATAGAACATTCCTTCTTTACCTCTTAGGTACATTCTGGCACCTTCAAATGTTATTTGATATTTTTCCTTATAACCCCTATACAGTTATTAAGTTAAAATAATCATAAAACAATAAGACTCACAACAAGAGAGTTCAGAGACAGTTTTAGAAGAAAACTAGTTTCTAGATAGCCAAGGATTTAGGTTACTCACTGAAGTCAAAGTAAAGTTGCCAGGTAACCCAATTAAATTTGTACAATACAGGAGACATCCTTGTATTAAAAGTATGTATTATTATCTGAAATTAAAATTGAACTGTTCCTATGTTTACACTTGTAAATTTGGCAACCTTATGCTAAAATACAATATTATTTTATTTATTCTATTTCTTGTCATTTAACATCAGGAGATGACACTCAGAAGATACACAAGAATGTGTTATTACTGAACAGTTCTATATTGCTAAAGTAAAATTCCTTATTTAGCTACAATACCTTGATATTTAGACTCTTAAAATGTGAGAAAAAGGGCCAGGGATGTAGCTCAGTGGTTCCATGCCTACCTGGCAAGTGAAAGATCCTAAGTTTAATCCCTGGTGCCAGATAGATAGATGATAGATAGATAGACAGACAGACAGACAGATGATAGATACATACATACATACATACATACATACATACATACATGCATACATACATACATACACAAAGAGGGAGAAAGGAATAACATGATTCACATTTAGTAACATTTTTATTAATTAATTTCCTATACACTCTCATTTAGAGCATCACATTTATATGAGACACACCTAACTATTGTTCTATTTCAATTTGTATGAAAATGAAACTCATAATATCTAAGTAATTTATCTAAGATCACAATTAACATACTTACTGCAACTTACCTATCCTTTCCAGTCTGTATAAATTTTCTGCAGCCCAATGAAAGTATCAAGTTAAGATAAATCTGTATTTTTTAGAATCAACAGATATTCACCGCATGTTCAGGAAACAAAGCCAAGACACTGTACATGAACCTGTGAATACAATCTAAAGTGAAGACGATAGTACTAGTGGAAATTTGAAATACTCATTGCAATGTTGGTTCAGAAGTATTGCATTTAAGCTCCATAAGAGGTCTTGTCTACAGAATCTTATTTATCATCTCAGTACTTGTGTAAGAGTAGAGTTTAAAACATTATTTGTAATGAAATATATGTGTAAATATAGTATGCCATATGTAACATACATGGCACATAGTATGAGTGTATATGGGTGCACTCGCTAGTCTAGTGTTTCAGTAAAAGGATTAATAAGCACTTTATAGACTGTTTACTGATGGGATATATATGTAAATTCCATTACTACAATTACTACAATTTGGACACTACATTTTTATTCACATACATTGTAGGCATTGTGATGAATCTCTACTGTTTGTAGCATACTATTATTAGAAGTCACAGCTTTCATAGGAACCTCTTGAGGTCACCTCGTCCATTCTGCTGGCCCCAGGCAAAGATGTTTCTAATAATTCAAGTCAAAGTTTCACTTCCCTGTTCTTAAGAATGACCGCATATTGTTTTGTTGTAACTCCCCATACTAGTTTTTGTATCAGTAGGGACCGTTTTGGAAATCTAGGTTTAAAATATGAAAGTTTTATCACCACAAAAAATTCAAAACACAAGTATTTGTAGGTTTTCACCACATTTTCAGGCTTATGTTCAACCATCATTCTTAAATGATCAGGGCCAATGTAGCTGAAAAAAATTGTCCCATTGTAGTTCAATAAGAGTTACACATACCAGGGTAACTTTCTTTGGATGGCCCATCTGTGATTAAACAAACTGTTTCTTTCTTTTGATAAACTTGCTTTTGTATAACCATCTTCTGTGTTCATGCAAGTTTTTCAGAATAAATGATGGATTTAAATTTTTATAAGGTCCTTGCACATCTTTCACATCTTCATGTTGAGCTAGATCAGTATTTTTGCTCATTTCCTAGGTAGACTGCATCTGTTCTGTGGGTAAACACAGAGGCGCCAATCCCTCTCCCCAGGCTTTCTAATGAGAATATCCTGTCTGATCAGGTGCATGCACTCTGCTGTCATTTGCAGCCTGACCTGTAGGTCAGGGGTGATGTGAGCCGGCTCAGGGATGCATACAAATCACATCCTCTTGTCTGTCTGTTTTGTTGACTGGTTCTCCTCAGGGTCATGGCTATCTTAAGTAGCAGCCTGAAGGATAAAGTGTGCCCTGTCTGAGCTGTAAAACTTTGACTGTGGACCAATTGTATCTGACATACAGCAGCATGAGGTTTGGTTTAGCCTTTGGATTCGGAACAAATCACTGGCTATCAATGGCTGATAGTGACACACAGTTTACCGACTCTTTCCTTCCTTCTGACAGCCCCACATGAGGAAGGGTGCAGGGTTTTTAAGTTAGGATCTTTGTGTTTCAAGATATATTGTGCATGAATTTTTTACATTAAAACAAAACTACCAAATTTCAAGTCATAGAAAATAAAGTCCGTAGTTTCTGTGGTTTCAAACACAACACTCAATCTACAAAAGGACACACTGTTGAGTTCAGCATGCATCAAGGAACATATTAGGCTTGTAAATGTTTTCAGTGAGATTTTGCTACATCATTTTAATATGTATAAATTTACAACCTGTGTTGCTTTCGCTGAAATATGCCTTTAATCACAGGATGTATCTAACAGGCAGACAGTTTAATACTTTTTCAGTGCCACTCCACCTAGCATCAAAATGTGTTAACACCAGTTCAAATTATACTTTATCGGTAGTCTGATATTTATGAAGTGTTTGCAGAACTTGATTTAAAAACATCTGAGACTCACTTCCCTTCATTGGTAAAGATATCACATCGGTTGCTCTGATAATCACAGAAAAACAGATAAAAGATGTGATGAGAGTCCTCAAAAAGCTTACAATCTAGCAAGAGAGAGAAATAGCAAATATAAGTTAAAGCAGATGATAATAAAATATAAGATAGCTTACAAGAGGGAGTATTTACTTCTGCTCAACTGGGTGGAAATAGCAAGATTTCAAGAATCAAACAGAGCATGAGCAATGTAGGTCTTTCCAGGACCGAGCAAAGTAGAAACTCATGAGTGTAGAACCCAGAGTAGGTGAAGAGGCCAGGAATTAGACAAGGTACAGACATGGCTTTCCTGAAAAAAAAGTAACAAAAAAGAGAAAGGTAATATATGTGCTCAGCTCGGGTTAGTGCCCCCATAATAAAGAGAAAAGGATGATGTTCAGAGAACTGTTTGAGAGATGAAGCGAATGTGGTGCTGGCTGAGCCAGAGGTGGTGAGCTCTCTCTGGCACACACACTTGCTCACACACGTACTCGTGGGCTGTCGCGGTGTCTTTTGGGATTTCATGCAGTTCCTACGTGAAGATCTCTCCTAAGTCTTACAAAATCAGCGTGACCACGATGCCTTCCAGACTGAGCTCCATCACGAGACCCAGCCAGCCTTTTCTGTCTTTATCTCCTGAACAACATATTTTTGATGAAGGGTTATTGATTAAATGAATGAATACATCACTTCAATGGCTTTTTTCTGTGCTGCCACATAATTATAGCATCTTTGATAAAGGACAAAAACACACAAGATAAGATTTTTCAAGGGCAATGAGTTCAATATTAAACCTCTTCACTCAGGTCAGAGCCCTATGAATAGTCATTATGAGTTTCCCAGGCAGCTGTCTGAGTCAGGATTTGGATTATTTACAAAATCAATTATGTCATCATGATATTTTAGTATCCCATTTCTCTGGAATATCTAACTCAGTCTCATTAGCAATGTAACTTCTTTATTTTTATTTACAATGAAATTATATCAGAATGTCAATTACATGTAAGGTGTATTGATACTAAAACCTGCACCCAAGCTTCTACAAACTTATGTTTCAAAAAAAAGTGAGGAAAATATGATTCAACTTTGGTGTTCTCTATTGGCCTCCTATGAATATGAACCAAAAAATAAAAGTTGCTTCCCTACCTTCCAAGTCACCTAGTTTTTTACTGTTTAAATTTTCAGAAAACTAGGGGCCGGGGATATAACTCAGTGGTTCCGGTTCCTGTCTTGCAAGCACAAGGACCCAGGTTCGATCCCCAGTAACTACATAACAATACCGAGCATGGAGACTCACCCCAGCAGCAACCAGTACCACATATCACAGTGCCGGGCGTGGTGGCTCACACCTGTAATCTCAGCACTCGGGAGGCAGAGGCAGGAGGATTGCTGTGATGTGAGTTTGAGGCTGAGCTCAGGGCCAGCCTGAACCACAAAACGAGATTCTGTCTCAAAAAAACCTTAAAAAAAATTTTTTTTTCAGAAAACTACTTCCAAACATTTTGATGGACATATGCCAAGAATAGATTTCAATAACATGAAGAATGCTTGCAAGGAGAGATATTTGAAATATATATTCAGGCTAGGTGTATAAAGTATGCTTTTAAGTCCAATTTATACCTTTACCTTATTGAGCTTTGGTATCAGAATCTATTAAGTGTGCTTAATACACTGTGTGAATAGGCACATTATATTTTTCTTGATCTGGGTTGTACAATAGTCAAGTTCACGCAGGAGCAATTTGTCCAATTGAGGAAAATAAATAGAGAGAGGACCCAGGCCTGTATTGTGCTGGAATGTCACCTGTAAAAATAATTCTGTAAGTTACTTGGCTTCCTAGCTTCACATTGGGAGACACAACCAAAAGACAGCTGGAAGAGTTAAGATAATCTCCCTAAGATGCCATTTTGGGCCCTGTTAGCACCTGGTTGTATTATCTCCACCTACTAGTAACTGTCCCCTTCCTTCAGGGTAATGGTGTCTTAAGTTTTAGTGACAGGTTACGACATTGTCCTGTATATTTTCCTTGTCCTCCTCTCTACACACTCTCTCCTCATTAAACACTGAATTTTCTCCATTCAATTGTTCCCTCTCATTCCTACTGGAATTCTAACTGCTGCAATGGCCATCAAAGATTAGATTTACTGATTTCAAGACCTACTACTATTTGTTCATATTTAATTGTTATTCATACTGAAAGCATTTTTGCCACTAATCCATGAATACAATTATTAACAAAATGACCTTTATTTTAATTCATCAGGGAAGAAAAAGAAATTATTGAAGAATCTCAGAGAAATTTTTGTCAATTGGGATAAAACAATCAAAAATTTAACAAATGAACTTATTTCTTGGAAAGGAAAAGTGTAAATATTAAAAATATGTCCAAAATGGTAATAGGAAACTTATATGAACTTTTTAGATCCAATTCAATATCAGAAAATGATTTTTCCCTGGTATTGGTGGATAGCTCTCAAAATGAATGTCTCGGACTTCAGTATTTAATCCTCTTTTCTATCTCATTAGTTCATAGTCTTATGACCTTAAATATTATCTAAATATATCCATTTCTAGAGTGCATGAATTGTTATTTTAAAAAAAACACTTCCACCAACAACAACTTCAAAAAACAAAAAATAATCAGAAATAATCTGTTTCAAGCCAGTAGAAAGCAGATAAGAAGATAAGAATCTAAAGGCACTACCAATCAGAAGAGCTGAGCATTTCCTAGAAGTGACCTGACTTCCTTAGATATTTCTCTTTGTTTAATTAATCAATTTTAGGCAAAGAATGGACCTGGAATTCAACCCTTGTAGTAAAAAGAGACTATTTCTTAGAAACTGAGAAAGTAAGAGTTTAGTTTGATGGAGATGTGGATAGCTACCCCTTCAGTAAAGTTCCCAAATTCCGATGTTTAATGGGTGATGGACAAAATGTTGAAGAAGAAAGGGCCTGAAAAGCACCTATTTGTTACCACAGAAGAGAAAGGTTAAAGTTTAAGATTTGCTAGGAAAATGCACCAGGGTGAATCAGGGATAGGCTGGACCTTAACGAGCCCAAGCAGCCACTACGGTATTGGACTGATCGTGAGAGAGGTTGGTCCTCTCTGGAGGAACAACATCATCTACAGCTCTTGCAAAGCTATTGTCAATGCTATTTAATTCATAATAGGTAATGTTCAACCAAAAGTTACTAAATCTGCTGAAAGAAAATGTCACATTTTAAATGAGAGAAAACTAAAAGAACCAAAAGAAACTAATTCCTAGAGGCTGTAGGTGTTGAAGTTAGGTGAAAAATGATTTTAAAATAACAATAACCTCTATACTGATTCCTCTTTACTTTGTACCTTCAATCTAAATGTTTTCCTATCATCTTCAGTTGGATGGAAAGTATACATTTTAAATCTAATGCTAACATAAAACTCCTGATCCTAATGCCTTCCAGTCTCCTTTCACAGATGCTTGCATTTCAGTAAATGGCACCTCCATCTTTCAGCTGCACAAATCAAAAAAATCTTCCTTTCATTCCCCATTTTCAACATATCCACAAATTCTCTGTGCTCTCTTTTGTAATAAAGCCTACAGTCCTTTAGCTCCTCATTATTTTCAGGGGTGTTGCCTTGTTGGAATTACAATTTGTCTTGCCTGTCTACATGCAGGAGCCAGTCTAGTAACTTTCATCTGCCAATGTCCCCTCCCTATGATTCTCAACACCAAAGCTAGGAAAAACCCCTGGTACAGAAGCCAGACTGTATATCACCTGGGCTCAAATATCATCCATGAGTTCTGAATCAAATGAAGAAGAGTTTCTTCATGTCACAGTAACAAATGCAGCCAACTCCCCAGTAAACTCAACCTAACTGTCCATTTCTTATTCACATTATTTGGCCAGACACACACTCTTTTCCTGTCACTTCACCTCAAATACTTCAAGATCCAAGGTTGTAGTAGGATGATAACACCATTACTCATCGTTAGAGCAGAAGAGTAAGGTTATAGGCACAAGGCCCCGGAGTCAGTGCTGTCCAAGTGCCCTGACTGAGGCAGCCACAGGGCGATCCAAGCCTGTATGCTCACATGTTTGCAAGTCTCTCCAAACCTCTGCTCTTCCTTTCATTTGTTTTCTCTTGGACATTTCTCAAACATACTGCCTACCTCCCAACAGAACTGACTGTATCCTCTGCTCAAAAGTTATTTCTCGTGAATTGCCTCTGGATTCTTCTAAGTGTCTGGTTTCCTCCCAAGACCTTCTCTTAGCAGCTTATGCATTTCAATATTTATTATCCACTCCTGATTCTCTCAATCTCTATTTTCTCTAATTTTTCTCTATATGACTTACCATTATGAGATACTCTATATTTGTTTTTTCTTTCATTCTTACTTTTTTCCACTGCTGCAAAATCAGACCTTTCACTAAGATACATTCCCAAACTTTTTTTTTTGAGAAAGGATCTCATTAAATTTTCCAAGCCAGGCTCCAATTGGCAATCTCCTTGCCTCAATTTCCCAGAGTGTTGGGATTAGACATTTATCACCATGACCAGATCATGTGTCACTTTCTAATCGTCTGTCTTCCCTCATTAGGATATAAGCTTTGTGAGGGCAGGAGGCCTTTTCCCATTAAATTATTTCCAATGATTACAAAAATGCCTAAGTGTTGCATAAATATGATGACCTATCTTATTTTTATAAGGCATGAAATATATAAACCATTCTGATTTACATCTTATTTAATATTTACAACCTGTTACAGAAGGACTAACAACTAACAGTTGAATATGATCTGTCATCTTAAAGTGCTAAGTGTGCCATGTAGGCAGGTATAGTTTGAAGTTCCAGCACCTGTCTTGCAAGCATAAGGGCCCAGGTTCGATCCCCAGTAACTACATACAACAACACTGGGCATGGAAACTCATGCCCAGCAGCAATCAGTACCATGTACCACAGTGCTGGGCATAGTGGCTCATGCCTGTAATCCCAGCATTCAGGAGGCAGAGGCAGGAGGATTGCTTTGAGTTTTGAGGCTGAGCTCAGGGCCAGCCTGAACGACAAAGTGAGACCCTATCTCAAAACACAAACAAACAAATAAAAAGTGTAGAAGGAGTCAGTGGTTGATCATCTATATAGGCTGTAATTTGATATGTAAATGAATAAACAGGAAAGGAAGCAAAATACTTTTTATTTAATAAAGTGGAAGATTAACTGATTATGAGAAAGTACTGTACAGCGAAGGCTGCCTCTCTTGATTCTTTTTCATCTAGGATTTTGCCATTCAAGTGCCATGTGAGCCTAAGGACCATGGACAGCATCTCGGGTTTCTATATGAATACATGTTTCTGTAATACGAAACAATGTTGAATTCTTAAAAATGTATTATAGGCAATGTTGTTTGATGTTTATTCTATTATTAATAAATTAAAAATCACTTATTATGAAAAGCTTTCACAAATTCAGAGGTTCTCAGAGTACTAACATATCAGTTTCTTTCCTGAAAAGAATGTCAAACCACATTTTACATGTTTCCCCCTGCATAATAGTGATCAAGTACCTACTTGTAGAAGAAGACTGATTTTTCAGCATAAACTCAGATGCTCAATCTGCTAGTTTTATTTGGAGAGGGAAAGAGAGGTGGGGGATACGCACGATCTCCTCTGCTCCCTTCCTTGTTCTATTGTACAAACACAGATGAGTATTTCCACATAAAATGGTCTCACACCAGTACTCAAAGTGTGTTTTTTACACTTTTCTCACACTGATCCCATGATTTAGTCTTCAGATCTTGACTCAAAGAAAAGTGAACTTGTTCTGAAATTGCAGAATCAAATATTCTAATCATAACCCTTGTGGTGGAAGCTGATGTTGGATGATGTTCACTGCAGAGCTGGTGGTGTTTTCTTGAGAGGATGTTAGCATTAATGTTATTTATCCTCACATTTAACGCAAAGCATCTTACATAGACACCATTAGCACTATTTTGCCAGCACTTTAAAATGACTTCTAATGTAATTTAAATCAATTCAATTTAACAGCCATTTATTGTGCAAAGATCTGTGCTTTGTATGTTTTAGGTGATATGAAGTGTACTCCCTACACTGAAGCATATTGTTATCAGTGGAATAAAGCAGATGTGGACATCACTTGCACAACAGAATGAAGATTATTTTAAATTCTATAATGAAATTCCAGAACAGTTTTTGAGGAGCACAAAAGAGACAGATGAATTTTTTGGAAATAAAGGAAGACAAGAAAATGTCAAGAAACTGATTGATGCTGAAGAGAAAAATCAACTTCCAACAGATGCTGAAGGTGAAGAAACGACTTGCAAGAGTGATTCCAAATCTGAAAAATGAAGTGAAGACTCAGAGCTGGTGATGTACAGAAAGTGAGGGAATTTAGGTCATCTTATGTGGGGAACACTGAACAGAAACGTGACTATCAAGGAAGCTACCTTTAAAGAGGTAAATGGGGCCAGAAGATGGATATCTTGACTGCTGGGATAGAGTGTGAACCCTAACCCTTAGGCAACACAGTTCCTGGATTTTGAAGGAGGACTCTGACTAAGGGAGGTGCTAGCATTGCACAATGGTTAAACGAGGTGGGCAGGAGAAATTTTTTATATGAAAGTTGAAAGAACCATTTGGAAAGATGTCCCAGGAAGTGAGGACAACACAACACTCTTGAAAAGGAAGCGGAACAGCCATGGAGAGAGGATGACTTCAATTTCAGTCCTCATGGGTGCGAACCTGCAGCTGAACATCTCCCAGAGAAGGTCACTGATTCTACTTCACACAACCCTGATGTGGCTCGCAAGAAAAAAGAAGTGGGCATCATCTCGGGGATTGACCAGTAGAACCTAATCATTAAAAATAATTTTTTGAAGTAAAATTTGGTAAAAGACTCTTTAAAAATTGTTTTTATAACAAATTCCACCTCAAAGTTTTGGGAAACTCAGATTTAGAAAGATACAACATGTATTTCTTTCTATATTTTAGAGACCAGGATTCTGACCATTTTGGGTTAGATGTTCAAATTTAGGCCATGAGTGTGTACATGTATGTAGGTGCAAATGCATAACCTGTGAATTAAAATAGGTTCAAAAATTCATTATATGCTTTATTCACTTAATCTATCCTGAGCATTTTTATTACTTCAAATAATCTTCTGTGATCTGATTTTTTTAAATTCACAGATATTTTAGAGAAATTTTCAATATACAAGGAGTGAATCAGATAGCACAAGGTTCCCATGTACCCTTTCTCCTATACGCAGTTTCCCCTAACAGTCTTACATTAAAGTTGTAGATTTATCACAATGGATAAACTCATATTTTTATATTATTATTGACTAATGTACGTACTTTACAGTAAGATTTGCCTTTTTGTTTTGTATATTGAATGGTTCTGTATTTTAACACAGATAGTATCACATAGTCATCACTAAACAGTTATGCAAAGTAGTTTCACTGTTCTAAAAATCGTCCTATCTACATCTAATTATCCTCTTCCCTTTCTCTCCTTCTTCCACCTTTTCACTGTGTTGTAGTTATGCCTTTTCCAGAGCACCATGTGGAAGTATGTATCCTTTCAGACTTTCTATTTTAATTAGCAATGTGAATTTTTAAGTTTCTTCTACATCTCATTATGACTCAACAGCTCATTGTTTATCACTGGGTAATATTTCATTATTAATATGAATGTTATTTCTAGGTGTAAGACTGTTTGTTTATCTCTATACCTGTTCAAGAACACCTTAGTTAATTCCAATAGGGAGCAAATATGAATAAAACTGCTATGGACATTTGTGTAAAAGTTTACATGAGAACATAAACTCAATTCATTGACTAAATGAAATACCTAGAAGAATAATTGCTGGACTCTATGATAGAGGCTGTATCATTCTCTGTTCCCATCAGCAATAGATGACAGTAGTGTTGCTATGTATCCTTGCCTGTGCTTGGTTTTTTCACCCTTTGGGACTTTAGCCATTGTTAATGGATATGTAGCTATATCTCATTGTTGTTTTAATTTCTCCAAATGATATTGAGCATCTGTACATATGTTTACTTGTCATTTGTGTACCGTATTAGGTATTTTTAAGGTCTTGGAGCTAGTTTTCAATTCAGGCATTTTCTTGTGGTTGAGTTTTAATATTAATTTTTACATTTTAAATTTTTCTATTTTCCCTTATTGAGTTTATTGGTACATTGTAGGTATACGGTATGATCACATTCAACATTGAGAATTTGTACCTGTACATGATATATCTTGATTCCTATTTTTCCTATCCCCCTGTCCTTCTTTCAATCCCCCATCTCCTATATACATAAGCTTTGCTCTGTTTTTTCTATTTTGCCATGAAATTATTTTCTTTTCCTTCTGCACTTTTCCCTGACTTTCCTTCAATTCTTTTTCCCCTATATCATAAAACCTATCATATATTCTGGACCTCACTTACACCTTCGATTTCTCACACTAGAGAAACAATACAGTATTTACACTCTGTGTCCTATTTATTTCACTTATAAGTATGGCCTCAAGGTACATCCATTTACCCATAAATGTCTAAATTTATCTCTTTTTGGAATGTTTAACCTTATTTATGGCTGTATAGTTCTCCATTTTATAGAAAAGTCACCTCTTATTTATCCACTCACTAACTGATGGGCTTTTGGACTATTTCCATGATTTAGCTATTACAAACTCTGTCACTATAAACATGTGTGCGTCTCTGTGGCACGATGCTTTTAATTTTTTAGTTAATATACTCAGCAGGGAAATAGGACCAAATTTTCAAAATATTTTCTTCCACTTTGTGGCCTGTCTTTTCATTTTCTTAATATCTTTCACAGTAAATTAATTTTTAATTTTAATGAAGTTCAGCTTATCAATTATTTTAATGAAAAGCCTTTAAAAAGTGCTGTGTCTAAAACTCACTACCAAATCAGAAAAGTCACCTAGATTTTATCTTATAGGCTCATATCCAGGGGTTCCACAGTTATTATTGATAATATAGATATAATCGCTAGAATTATTTCTAATTTTCCACTATTATAAAATATACTGTTGTGTATATTCTGTCATCGATATATATGGGCACATTTATCTCTATTCTTTAGAATCAAATCTTAGTAGAATTGCTGAGCATGACAGAAATTGAGAGGTGATTCTTCAATATCTAGTCTAACATCTTTTTCAGGTGCCTTCTTATATTGTAAAACATGAAAAACCAACAACAGCTGCAATTCCAGATGTCATATAAATTCTGCTGCAATGTGTGTTTTTGTGATTCTTGAATTCAGAAGTAGGGAAAGAAAACAGACTGAAGCTACTCACGTGCCACCAGTTTTGGCATAAGTGGCAAGGTCCTATCACTAGGAGCAGCAGCCTCCAGCTTGGCAGAACATGTTAGTAGCTTGCCCATGCAAAGCAGATCTGCAGGTGTCTTGAGGGTTCTATCAGTTCATGTTCCATTATGTAGCAAAATGCCTGAGGTTCAGTAATACATAAAGAAAAAAAGGTTCCTTGGGCTCATAATTTTTTATCTTCAAGGACATGATCCAGGCATCACTTGAGCTTTAGTGAGGGCTTCATTTTGAGTAGCCTCATAATGGTGGGAGAACAGGCAAGAGGGAGAAATCACATCACAAGACAGGACATCAGCAGTCAGAGAGGGGCTAGTCTTGCTTCTTTTTATGACCACTCTCTTATGTAAGACTTCACTGGAAAGCCACAAGAACTACACTGATCCCTTGCAGGGGCAGTGTTCCCAGTGATCTGATTTATCTTGCACTAAGCTCCAACTCCTCAAAGTTCCACTACCTCCAGTATCCACACACTGATAAGATGCAAACCACTGAGGAGTCATTCCTGGAAACTCAGCATCAGCCTCATTAGCTATTTCAGTGAATGCATAAATGGCATAGGGCCTTATAATAACTCTAGCTAGAGACAGGTGCGATGTGTTCTATATCCTCAGTCTGTATTCTGATCCTATACCTTGGGTCATAATAAATGAGTACTTCGGATATTGGGGGCCTATATGTTGATCCTGTACCTAGGATCATACCAAGTGCATATTTTGGATATTTTTGGTGCACCTTGTGGGCCAATTTACCTGTTATTGTTACATCAATTGATTATACCACATTTTATCATACAGCCAAAGATGAGAAGGTTCCTTTCTTTAAGTCAAAGCCAACGTTTTCATTGCTATTTCAAACAAAATTTTAAACATATGTCATAAGTTATGCATTAGAATATTTTATTTAAATTTTCTATGTACTAGATTTAGAAAAGTAAATATTTTAAGTCCTTTTAAAATTCAATGCCTTTGTCTATTCCCCATTGGAAAAATAGATTGATTTTTCTTAAGTAGAGATACTAACAAAGATACAACATGATTAATAACTGTAACTATCCACTACTTATCTATCCCTAAACGTCTCACCCACTTTTTCACAAAAGATACCTGAAGGTCACTGTAAGATTCTTTTATCTTTTTTTAAATCAAGATAACAAAGTGAAAAGACAACCAATAGTCACACTGTGAGAAGATACATCAAGTGAAAGTAGAATTTAGCACAGCAACTAAAGATGAAATAAATTCCATCCTAAACAAAATGTCTCAGGCCTGTGCTCACCAATGGCACAAGAGATCAAAGTTCTTCACTGCACCCCACGTGTGCCGTAAGTGAAAGGCACCTCATTCTAGAAAGGGACTGGACTCCATTTGCTACCAGCTCAATCCTTAACAAATGGAGCAACTGCACCAAGACACTTATTCTCCAGACTTCCATTGCTTTATCTATGAAGTAGAGGGCAGTTACAACTTTGGGGTGAACAGAAAGGGCATAAATACATTTCATAGAGCATAGAATGTGCTCAGTGAATGTTAATTACACCCCTTAGTTTATTACTTCTGGATTATAGTTTAACTCTATTTCAAATTCTCATCGATAAACTCAATAGATCTCTTTTTTAATAGAAATTCGTTTCTGGACCTTTTCAATATCCTTCATTTCAAAGAGTACTTACCTGTCAACTATTCAGGAAATCATCAGCAAATTAATTATTCTGTGGGATCACTATATTGACATTTTATATCATCGATGTGTTATTCATAACACATTATTTTTGAAGTATTGATTTAAGATCCGAATGTCCTCACATGACGGAGAGCTTGACCCTTCAACTCTAAATATAGGTGATCAGGAGGCTTTAATTAGACTTCTTACAGAGTCCACCCAATTCGCATTCCTGCCAATACTGAGGTAATAACTGCTCTTTGCCATCTTTATTCGAGGTAACACATCTTTAAAAAACCCTAAAGCAGTGAAGACCACAATGCTAAACAAATGTTGTTTGCAGTATGAGGGAACGGTGCAGAGTTAAACTTTCCCACATCTCAAACCACACAGAGTAATTGTAGGATCACCGTTTTAGCTAAACATCGTCTTTCTCCAGCTGTGCTTCTGGCTTGACCTCCCAGAGTGCAATTTCCAGTTGTTTTTGTTTAGTCTTCCAAAGACTTTGAGGATCCCACAGAGGGCAACTTACATGCATACAGAAGTACATATAATGATAATTTGGTGTAATTAAAGTGAACTCATCCCATGGAGTGCCAGGATAATCTCACATTAGAAGTTGGTAAATATTATTAATCAACATAATAGATTACACAGAAACACTGTGCAGTCATCTCAATAAATGTATAAAAAGCATGTGACAAATTTCAACAATTTTAACATGAAATTATCTTTAATAGGAAAAGAATTACCTGATGATGGATACTTACAAAAAGAAGAAAATCTTCTCCAATTTGGAGTATTTGAAGCATTCACCTAAAAGTTAAGAGCAAAATAAAAATATCCAGAATTAGTATTTTGTCATCATTGTCCTGGTAGTACCACCCAACATTATGTAATAAAAAAAGTCATGTGCAGATATGAGAAATAAAAGGAAAAGATTTAAATCATTAATATGCATGCAATATATGGTTATCTACTGGAAAAATGTGAAAAAATGTGTAACTCATATATTAGCAACAAAGACTTTACAAAGAAAGCTAGTTATACTGAAATATTAATAAAAATAAATGATGCCAAATTTCACCAGGTGATCTCTGAAATGATGACATTTGTGTCAACTGTGATGTAAGAATGTTGGATAAACTCCTAAGCAGTTGCTAAAAAAGCAATTGCTGTAATATTTCATAGGGAAGTTGACAGAATGCATCAAGAGATTTAAAATCAATAATTTCACTTAATTCCATTTCTAGAAACATAGATTAGGAACACAATTAAAGGGATGCATAAATGAGTCTATTCAGGGATTAGACTAAGGTAATACTGGTAATAAAAAGGACCACATAGCCAAAAAGGCTAAGAACACAGCAATGACGTGGCAGACACTGGTGCGTATTTACCGAGCAGTCAGCCACTTGCCTCTTCCTTAGCGCTCAAGGGTCTTTAACCTAATTCATGTACGAGGCAGTCATGGGTTTCAGTGAAGAGGAGTCCTCTGCAGATAGGATTTGTTAAGCCTGTCAGAATAATACCAGTTCCATTGTGTGGCCCCAAATGAGCATGTGACATGTTTCTGGCCAATGAAATATGAAAGCAAATCAGCCTCCGGCAAAGTTTTCCTTGCTGTTATAAAGGATATTAGTCAGGGACCTTCTGTTTCCTACATGTCAGCCCTGATGTATCTACACTCAGTGCCTGGAAGGCTGCCAATGCCTTGGAACCACGAGAGCACCCAGCCTCGTGCAAGAAGCCCATATACTGTCCTAAGGACAGAAAAACCGGTGGTGTGACCAACGTGCGTCTCTGCTGCTGTCGTGGACTTCGTGCTGAATGAGTCTAGATAGAAGCAAATCTCTCTCAAGCCACCTTGATGTGTGAGTTATGATTAAGGCCATTTTGAATTAGCTCTTCGAAAGAAAACCGAAACAAAGTTATAATATTCATAATATGATCATAATGAACTGTATTTCCCTTAAAACCTCTATTTCAAAAGTTATTTAATAACTTTCATTTTTAGTATTAACTTTCCATATTGTTATTAATGTGATTGATAATATTTAATAAAACAGAAGGTTCCCAACTTAGGAATGAATTGCATTCCACAGGAAAGTTGGTAAATCCTAAGTCTGACAAAGGGAGTCTTGTACACCTTTGACACAAATACACAATTATTGTTGTTTTGCACAACTCTGACAATGTCCCACAGACACATGAGCTGCTTCAAGATCTATTTCATCTATGGATGTTCCTAATACTAGATCTGTTCATGCCTGTGAACACTCCACATTTAAATGTTCTTAAATCAAGGACTTACCTTATGATTTCATGAGATATTGTTAAATATAATGAAGAGCTACTATTCAACATCAAGTAATTTCAGAAGGTCGTAGGTGTTACCATGTTTATGGATAGTTGACAAAAAGGAGACTGGGAAAGGATAAGTGATTGATGTGTTCCATGCCACCAGTACGTGGGGAAGCCAGGATTTGAACTCTGGCTCTGTGACTCAGACCCTACTCTAACTGCTGGATACTTCGGCCTCTGACTACAGTGTGTGCACAACATACAGTTTCAGTGGACCTGTGTGTGGTCAGTGTCGCACAGATAGAGATGCACACATACACATGGAGCAAAGGGCTGGTGGTAAACATGTTGAAATTTGAAAAATGGTCATCTTTGAGTATTGGCATTACAAGTGATTTTCATTTGATTCTTTGGGCTTCTTTATCTTTCAGATGTTCTTCAATAAACAAGCAACTGTTATGTAACATGTTAGACTAAATGTAATGTGAAAAAATATATATCAAATGGAAGGCTTATATTTAAAATAAAAAGATTCTAATTTAACCTTTTACAGCACTGAAAATGATAGATTCCTAAAAATATATAAAATTGTCAAAAACATATTTACAGGGCTGGGAATTTAGCTCACTGGCACCACACCTGCCTTGAAAGTGCGAAGTCTTGATTTTGATCCTTGGCACACACACAAAAAACTATTAACAAGTTTCATATATTTATGTCAGGTCTACAAATTGAAAAGTTTGGAGAAAAGATTGTAAATTGCCATATACTTTTAGTAGGCTTGTATATTCTTAGTGAAGAATCATTGGGGAAAACTTTGATAGACTTACTTCCACTGGGAAAACTTTGATAGACTTACTTATAAGAAAGCAAGTTTAATTTGGGAAATAGTATTCATCACCTAAGCTATAATGATCCCTATGTGTTCATAACAAAATGTTTATTTTAAAGTCTTCAGCCTACAACAGCAGTTATAACAATCAACACTTAAGTGGTGCTATGTGCCAAGCACAGTTCTAAAAATTTCCACATGCTAATTCATTTAATGTTCTCAAAATTCTATCAGACAGATACTATCATTACTGCTGTTTAACAGAAAAGGAAACTGAGGCACAGAGGTTACATAATTTGGTCAACATTGTTAAGTTAGAAAACAGTAAGACCACTTTGAATGGCAAACTAGATAGAAATTATCTCTCCTGCTTATCATTCCTGTGTATTTCTCCTCCTTTATTTAATCATTTTAATTTATTGAACTTGATTTTAATTTTAACATACAGATAATTAGTCTTTCTAGTCACCTAGGTTCATTTGTAACCTCTGAATAATTTTCGTTATTTGTTTCTTGGCAGTATTTTACAAAAGTCTGAAAATACAAGTATGAAATAAATTTGTGACCAGAGTTATGTAATAAGCTGACTATCAACAGGACAAGTTAAATACTGAAAATTCAATGCCCTTGTAATGTTAATAGGCTATGATAAAAAATAAATGTATATTTTTATTGATAAGCTTTATATACATCAGTCTATTTTTAAAGAGCAATACCATGTTATACATGCTTATAAAAATCAATTTTTAGATATCAGTTTATTTCAGAGACCAACCAAGTTGGAGGAGGAGGATGAATTTATAAATACAAACAGTGTTATATAGATTTATAGAGATTGAGACAGATAGACATGTATAAATTTTTTTTATATTCGAGTAAATGCATACTAAAATGTGGGAGGAACGGTAATTTGAATGATGCTTTCTTTCTATATTCTAGATAAGCCTTCCAGCTCTTTAAATGGAGCTGTAAATTTAGATGTCTTTGTTCAGTGTGCTTTTTGGTCCAGCACACACAGGCTGGCCAAGCCAAGCTTGTGGAAGATCCTTTCCCCGCCCCTTTGATAGCTGGAGGAATGATTCCGTATGCTCCAAGCCAGTGGTAATGTAACGTCCAGAGTTTTATTCACTGAGCCAGTCAACCATCCTTTCAACCTTTGACTTCCTGGCCACTGCTAATCTGTGGACCTCACAGAAGTCTCCAGGCAAAGGATCCGAGGAGCACACATGCCAGGTTTAGCAGAAGCCCTGTGTGTGCAGCCCACGGGAGGCCTAGGCCCCTCATTTGCATACTCTAAGCATGCTTCTTGGGTGCAAGACAACACAAAGGCAGAACTGTTTGTATGAAACTAGAAGTAACCACAATCTCTTTCCAAACTCCAAATGAAACAGTTTTACCACTTTTCCCTAATATTGCCATCTACCAGTTGTCCCATGGCACAGATATGTTCCAGTGCTAATAAATGTAACCTTCTATCTTGCTTTTTGCTCAAGGAGATAAGTTTATGCATACAAAACTACTCCCAAAAATGCTTTTGTTTTGGGGGGCTTTTTTTTTTTTAGCAACTTTGGAGTGCTAAGTTTTTTTATTTAAACTGGAATCACAGTGTATACAATAATCTACTATACTGTTTTTCTCAGATTTGTTTACTGTTAGAAAGGCATGTAAAAATAATATACATTCATTATCATTTGGAAATATAGAAAATTCCAAGGCAATTTGACCCTTTTCATTTTCTTTCCCTAGTAATAATATATTTTAGAACATTATGTTATCTTTTTAAAAATATGTTTAGGCCATTCTATTCTGTGTACACTCTCTCCTTATCTGAGGTTTTCTCTTTCTAGTTTATTATCCATGTGCCATAGTTCTGAGTCTTTCCAAAGCCTATATGTTCAGTGCTTATTCCCAAGTACACAGCACTATCAGGAACACTGGAAATTTTCAGGGGTAGCTTCTGAAAGAAAAAAGAGAAATGAAGAGAATATTGGAGTCCTGGCCCTTTTCCTTCTCTGTTTGCTTCCTATCTACATGAAGTTAGCAGATCTAACTGCTGCATATTCCCACCACTATGCACTGTGCCCCATGGGCCAAAAATGATGGGGTCAAATGAACAGGGACTGAACCCTCCAAAATCATAAACCAGCATGAATATTCCCTCCTTATAAACTGATTAATTCAAGTATTGCATCATAATAATAGAGAACTCACTAATACAACATGGCCAATCTCAGTCCAAAGATATTAACTGAAAAAATTCAAGAAATAAACATTTCCTAAGTTTTAAGTCACAAATTACTGGGGGTTTTTAATTGACACATAAAAATTGTGCACATTTGGAGGGTACCATGTGATGTTTCTGTTCATGTACACATTGTATAATGTTCAGATCTAAATAAACACACATTGATCATTTCATTGTGGAAAAGACATTTTAAATTTTAAAATCCTTCTAGTTTTTTCGAAATATTCAGTACCTAGTTGTTACCTATAGCTACTCTAAATTATCTACCATTCTTTATGGCACAATAAAATTCTATATTGTACCATTCTGTCCTGCCCAGGACATGAATTATTCCTTTGTGCAGTTGTACATGCTTCTGCCAATTTGTCACTGAGTAGCTGTGTTGGTTATTTGACTGTCATGGCTTTGTGGGTCCTGAGTTCAGGTAACATGAGTGCAGGAGCATAATACCATGTCACAGTGTCCACATAATTCCTCTCTTCAGGCAGACACTGAATCATCGTGGCATCATGATGTCAGTATAGTACAGCAAGATACTTGATAGAGAAAGACCAACTTTATTCTCTTGATTTTCACTGTTATAACTGCTCTACTTTATTAAGTGTTGCTCTTAGCCACTCATTATGCCTAATATATAAATTAAATCTTCACATAGCCAAATTCCTTTGCTGTAGTACTTAGAGGCTTTAGTCAAAAAACTATAGTTTAATTTGAGGAATGTCTCTTTCATATCAACTCTGAGAAGGGAAGAGAATGTGGATACTGGCAAGTTAATAGCAGATCTGATGCTTCCATGGAGTGTGGAGCTCGGGCTCTAGGTCAGAGGGCAAATGTGACTCTTTCTGTAAGTGCTTTAATTTGTACACTAAATGGAGAATGGTGCATCTTTGAATGGAATGTCCTAGGAAAGAAACCTTCTGGCTACTTCTCTGTGGTTGTGGATGTTTATACCACTCAAGGGCAGCACTATAGAAATGGAACCACCATCTCCCACTAAGACCTTTCCAAGATCATGAAAAGGTTTTATGTCTGTTCTGCAGCCACTTCCCATCTGCAACTAGTAAGCACCTCAAATATAACTAACTAAGGGACTGGTTTATAAATTTTATTTCAGTTTAATTAATTACTTCCAAAATTGACATGCAGATTCAATACAATCTCAATCAAAATACCAACAGCATTATTCACAGAACTGAACAAAATGAATCTAAATTTTATGTAGAACAAGAAGAGATGAAGAACAGAAAAGTAATCCTGTATAACAAGAGCGAAATGGGTAGCATCACAATCTGGATATTAGGATATATTTTAAGACTACTGTGATAAAAACAGTTTGGCCCCAGCACACAAGAGATATGAAGATCAGTGCAACAGAACAGAAGATGCAGAAACAACCCAAGTATATCATTGACAAAGGGGCTGAAAACATGCTCTGGAGGAAAGACATCCCCCTTAATCAGTAGTGCTGGGGAAACTGACTCTCCACATGTGGAAGACTGAATGAGACCCATCTCTCTGACCATGTGCTAGACTGAAATCAACATAGAAACACCTAACATGCCAGAAGGTAAAATAGGTAAAACTTCTGAAGTACAACCATTCTTTTTATTTATATATTCTTTATTAGAACTCAATATTGAGAATTTGTACCAGTATATAACATGAGTTAATGCTCATTTTTACCCATTCTCCCATTTACCCTACACCCTCAACCCTATATACCTATCTTTCTTTTTTTAACATTATTTATTTATCCTTAATATCTACCCCTACCCTTTTCCCTTTGAGCTATTTTCTATTTCATAATATCTATCATACATTCTAGAACTCATTTGCATCTTTAGATTCTCATACTAGAGAAAAGATACAATATTTATATATCTGTGGCCTATATATTTCACATACGAGTATCTCCTCAAGATATGTTCATTTCAGTACAAAAGACTCAAACTTATCATTCTTTATGGCAGAGTAATACTCCATTTAAACACACACACACACACACACACACACACACACACACACACACACACACACACATCTTCTTATCCAGTCTCTAGTTGATGGGCATTTGGGTTGCTTCCAAGATTTAGCTGTCACAAAGTGAATTGCAGTAAACATGGGTGCACAAATGTCGCTATAATATGATTCTTTTAATTCTATTGTGTATATCCCTAGCAGGGGAATAGCAGACAAATGGGATCTCTAATTCTAGGTTTTTTGAGGAATCTCGCAACTCTTCTCCACAGTAGGTGCACGAATCCACATTCCCACCAAGAGTAGAGAAGGGTTCTTTCCTCCCTGCAGCCTGGCCAGGATTTGTTGCTCGTTAATTTTGAAATACAGTATCAGGCATTATTTGTGGAGTGAGGTGGAATTTCAGTGTTGTTTTCATTTGCATCTCTCCAATGGGAAGTAGCAGCATTTTGATTCTACTGGTTCTGCCTCTCCTGAAGCAGGAGATATTTTTCCATCTTCTTTTTTTTTATCTTTATTGGTACATTACATATATGCATCATTATTGCACTCCATAATGGGGATTTGTACCAGTATAAGACACAACTTAATTCTCATTTTTTCCCATAGCCCTACCCACCCTACTGCCCCCCCATATACATAAAATTTGTTTCCTTACTTTTTTGTTACAATCTCATCATTTTCCCCCTTCACCCTATTTTACATTGAGCATTTTCTATTTCACAATATATAACATACAATGCTAGGACTCATTTACATCTTTATTTTCTCATACCAGAGAAAAGATGTGATATGTACTTATCTGTGACCTATTTATTTCACTTATGATGATATCCTCAAGGTATGTCCATTTAAGTAGAAATGATTAAAACTTATCATTTTTTCTAGAAAATGCTCAATGTAAAATAAGGTGAAAGGGGACAATGTTGAGATTGTAACAAAAAAGTAAGGAAACAAATTTTATATATATGGGGGGG